>JAODAL010012503.1:0-70000 GCA_025379985.1 Phyllomedusa bahiana | reverse complement strand
CACAGAGCTGAAGAGCTGGATACAGGAGGCATGAAATGACATTGAGGCAAAACCCCTTTAAGCTATGCGCCTCTGTGTGCGATGTGCCTAGGGGCATTGCATACGCTTCTGATGATATGCTATGGGCCGCAATTTGCGCTAATCGTGGCACAAAACATTTCATTGGTAGAGTATGTAATACCCCTATCAAGGCACATCGCGCACGGAGGCGCATAGCTTATCATTACAAGTATATGAAATGCGCCTAACACATACTTGTAATGCGCCTAACACATATACACTTGTAATGATGTGCTATGGCCTCAATAGGCGCATTTCGTTATGGAGGCGCACAGCGCATCATTTTTAGGCGCATTATGTTAACTATTCAAGGTATACCTGACGCCAGATTTTTGACAAGGTCGGAGTTTCTGGCGCACTTTACACTTATTTAATGCGCCTAAAAACTGACGTAGCACCAGCAATTTTCGGACAACCTCGCCCTTTGCCTTTTACTATACGGTCTAACAACGTTGTTTTTGAGGTAGATTGTAAAAATGAGTAAAAAAATAAAATAATAAAGAAATAAAAACTAAAAATATATATGTAAAAGAGACCAAATAAAATTAAAGAACTCCATATAACACCATGTAATAAATGGCTTGGTCATAACATGGTTAAATTAAAAAACAGGCAATAGCTATGAAAAGACATCAAGTTCATCAAGGGTGGGGAAAGATGTTGGTAGGTAATTTTCAAGCTTTGTTCCTCTACTGTTTCCACCAGAATATGGAATCCAAAAGGCAAGAACTGATCTGACTTTAAGGAATATTTAAATCCTGAAACCAAAATTGCCCTCAGACTGGATCCATATTCTAATAGATATTTTATACGGCTACACAAGTATTAATATTATTTAGCTGTAAGTAGTTATCCAAGCCAGTCTTGATACCCACAACTGTTCTTGCTGTGTCCAGCTCCTTAGGCGGATAGTCCACAAATTCACAGTTCTTAGAGTAAAAAGAACAATCCTCCGACTTACCGTGGGTGATCCTACAACAATCAGGAAAGGAGAAATGCTACTGATTTTGGAATTCCTTGTTTCTCCTGAGGTGGCGCTGCAACGAAATTGAATGTTTGCTAGATCACGGCTCATCACCCGGGTCCAAGCACCCTATGGTCACCTCATCTTCAAGGAGCACTTCTAATAAACAGGGATCGCCAAATGAAATTGTTGCAGATCTGACACATTGCAAATAATCTGCGTTAGTGTTTCATAACTCTAATTGCCTGTGCACAAGGTGGATTTTCTGTATGGATACTCTGTTGTGTAACCGCACAGATTTTATATTTTTCTGTGGACATGAATTAGCCTCATTCGATGGAGCTAGAGGGGTTGTTCGGTTCTTTTTTTTTTTTTATTGATTATACTAACCATGAACATAACTATAGCTATAGCAGCCATGGCAGTTGCTCTGGGGCCTAGTGATTGGGATGGCCCCACTCAGGTACAAGAACATTGTTCCTTTTTGTAGGATACAAAAAGTTAGTGGCTTTCTGCTCTCCAGCACTACTATGTGGGTTCCCTGAAATGCTTCTTACAGAGCCGCTCCTTAGTTGCCCTGGCTGTTTGTTTTGGGCCATTGTCCTCCTGGAAGACCCAGCCTCAACCCATTACATAATACATGGCCCTGTTCATCCTCCCTTCAATACGGTGCAGTCGTCCTATCCCCTTTACAAAAAAGCACCCCCGACGTATGTCGTTTCCACCCCCATGCTCCACAGTTGGGGTGATGTTCTTCGGGTTGTACTCATCCTTCTTCTTCCTCCAAACACAGTGAGTTGAGTTGAAACCAAAAAGTTCTATTTTGGTCTCATCTGATGACATGACCTTCTCCTGCCTCCTCGGCATCCAGATGGTCATAGGTGAACTTCAAAGGGGCCTGGACATGTGAGGGTGTGAGCAGGGGGACCTTGCATTTTAATCCATAACAGCATAGTGTGTTACAATTGATAATCTTTGAGACTGTGGTCCCAGCTGTATCCAGCTCATTGACCAGGTCCTCACATGTAGTTCTGGGCTGATTCCTGACCTTTCTCAGAATCATCCTTATCCCACGAAGTGAGATCTTGCATGGAGCCCCAGACCAAGGAAAACTGACAGTCATCTTGTGTTTCTTACATTTTCTAATAATTGCCCCAACAGTTGTTGCCTTCTCAACAAGCTGCTTGCCTATTGTCCTGTAGCCCATTCCAGCCTTGTGCAGGTCTACAATTTTGTCCCTGGTGTCCTTAGACAGCTCTTTTCTCTTGGCCACGGTGGAGAGGTTGGAGTGTGATTGATTGTGTGTGAGGACAGGAGTCTTTTATACAGTTAACAAGTTCAAACAGGTGCAATTAATACAGGTAATGAGTGCAGAGCAGGAGGCTTCTTAAAGAAAAGCCAACAGGTCTGTGAGAGCCAGAATTCTTGCTCGTTGGTCGGTGATCAAATACTTATTTCATGCAATAAAATGCAAATTAATTATTTAAAAATCATACAATGTGATTTTTTTTCTAGATTCTGTCTCTCACAGTTGAAGTGTACCTACAATAAAAATCACATACCTCCCCATTCTTTGTAGGTGAGAAAACTTGAAAAATTGGCAGTGTATCAAATACTTATTTTCCCCACTGCAGATTTCCATAAAGTCTGATAAGATGCTTTTCTATGTAACTCACATGGATTTTGGTGCAAAAAAGCAGACCGATTCTGCACTGAGATCTGTGTCAGTTTTCACAATGTGGACAAATCCTAATATATTAAGCATGACATGTATGATTTTTGGTGCCCATGCGCCATTTTTATTGCACGCATTAGTAGCTTAGAATGTGCCTGAATCTATTAATCTGTTCTACTGCTGGTCATAGATTTAGCGCTTTCTAGCTACAAAGCAACACTTCTGGCTCAGATAAACCACTTTTAAAGTGCTCTACCTGTTCCAGCAGTAATGCGCCTTCATACGGTTGTAGTGCGACACGCCTCCAGCACGCCCCCCGATCTCAGGCGCATTACAAAGTGCTGCGGGCGCTCTGTAATGTGCCTGGTTGAAAATAGAGCGAACGGGACTGTGCCGGTTTTCGGGCAGAAAAGATGCCAGCCCCATTGATACATGTTTCCCTAAAACTCTAGATCTAGGACTGATAGGCGCTATGTTGGTGGGAGTAGTGTCCTGCACTTTGTGCAGACATGAAGGTTCATTTATGGTTTACACGGCTATCAGAAGAAGTATCTTCTTTTGGCAAGTATCCCATATTGGAAAAAACTTGCTACTATGTCACATTTATGCTATTATGTCACATTACATTTTGTCGGCACCTATGGAAAGCTGTTATGTGTTCTGAAGCGCAGTGACCCTGTGAAATGATGGAGGATAATATGTAGCCTCTTAGGCTCATGTCATATATTCAAAGGGTCTATGGGAAAGGTAGGGTCACCTTATCGATTGGGCACATAGGGCAGTTGCCTGGGGGCAGGGTTGGGACAAGGTATTCTAGTGCCCTAAGCAAATAAGGCATGTAGCGCCCCCACCCCTCTCCTCCCAATGTAAAATTGAGCTCACTCCATACCTCTTTCCACCCCCTTCCTGAAGCGGAGTCCTAGGCGGTCGCTTACCTTCGCCTACCCATCGTCCCGGTCCTGCCCGGGGGCCCCAAAAACATAGTGGCCCCAGGTGGTGAATGTAAGTCCCAGGACTCCAGGACAAATGCCCTCTATCCCTGGGTCCGCAATGTTTATTTAACGGTTTGTGTGTTCTTAGGATGTGCAAACAGTTAAAAACCATGGCCATTTGCTCCCTTGCCCTGTCAGTTAGTAGGTCGCTGGCTGTCTATACGACATCAGAAGAGTGTTTCAGTGTAGAAGATGTGATGATATAGGTGTGATTGAGGATGGTTATAGGCATGGCATCATGTAGTGTCATGTTTGGGCATGGCTAGAGACATTGCCTGTTGTGATGTCATGTCTTTGGGCACTGATAATGCATTGAAGACGGCCCTGGGGGAAGAATAACAGATTACTAAATGGGCTCTACACACTTAAGTGATGAGCACCATATTGGCAACAAGTTTGCCCATGATTGCCTATTTTGTAATATTTTCTGGAAGTTTAAAGGGGTTTTGCCACGATCTAATGTTGACGTGGGATCCTCCAAAATGGGTACGACCAGGAGCTGATCTGGCAAGCTCCTGGCCTCGCTTGCGTTGTTTGCACTTCTTATCTGATGGCAGGACACAGGAACGAGCTTTGAAGGGAGGGGAAGAAAAAAGCAGTTTTACTGGGCATCTGCACTAGCTTTGTTTCTGTGTCAGAGCCTGTGTCTGCTGTATAGAGAATCCGCTGATTGTAAGGTAATTATCTGAGTAAACATGCAGACACTCCCTACTCAGCCCTCCTCCCTCCCCCCCCTCTCTGTAGTCAGTGAACACTGCCTGCTTGGAGCTTATCTTTACTCCTGAGCATATAAGAGGGAGAAAACAAAACCCGTATAGCTTGCACAATACAGTTATCCTCTGAGGATTAGCCAAACATGTTTGCTCAACTACAGAGACTGAATATCAGCCTCAGGAGCGTGCATGGGAGGTGGAGTGATGACATCACAGAGGAGGTACTTGTTTTTTTAAACATAGAAACAAAACGCCCCTTTTTTCAAGGCTCAAGAGGGGAGTATCAGCCTGTTAGGTGAGGAAATCACTTATTGGCAAATACCCTTTAAGCCTGTTATGTGTTGTGTCACCTGTTTTGCTCTAATGGTGGCCAGGGGGTATTACTTAACATATCAAGTGCACACAATGCTCCAGCTTTTTATCTTTTTGTCACTGTACCTGGTCTTCTTATATAAATTCACTGTGTAAATATTTTTAACGTCCTTCTTGGCAAATCTCACAGCGGAGCAGCTAAAGTTCCGTAAGGTTAATATATTTCCAGGCTGCTTACATCCTGTTTGTGAATGTTTTCAACTTTAATTTGGTGGATTTGTGCTGACATTTAAAATGCTGTTATTTGCATTTCTTAGAGTGACTCAAACTAAGGCGTGAGATGTTTTTGCAACTATTTTTGCTCCATGTGGATACTGCTGTCACCTAAGCCTACTCTCAGCAAATTCCAGGGGGCACTTTTTTTAGTCCAAGCTGGATTTCTACAACACAGTACAAAAAAATAATGACAATATAGGTGCTGGTGTATTTAGGATCTGCGTAAAGCAATTTGTGACCAGCTTAATGAGACAGTATTTCTCAAGTTATAGTTGCATCTTGGCCCTGGAGCCTGAGGGGACCCAAAGAATTCTACTATCAATGATAGTTGCTAGCCCTGTTACAGATTTTGCATTACAGTCCAGATTCTTTAAGTTACCCAACTGTGGGCCCCAAAAATCAACTCCACTGATGGGCCACAAGAGTCAAATTCACTGGTGGTCCCAAAGCTAGCCCTGTAACATATTTTGCATTACGGTCCAGATGCTTTAAGTTAATCAACTGTGGTATCACCATTAACTTATGTTGTAAACCAATGGAACAGGGCAGCTTAAACCAGAAGGTGCTAAAGAAGGCTCTTTGGTGGCAGTCTAGATTCGAGAAATGAGGGGACTGTGAGCAGCAGTTTGTATGTGAAAGAGGAAGAAGCCAAGAGCAGCATTCTATATGTGACAGAGACGGGCCATGAGCATCAGTCTACATGTGAGAGAGGAGCAGGCTTTGAGCATCTGTCTATATGTAAGATAAAAAAGGGCCATGAGCAGCAGTCTTTATGTGAGAAAGAAAGGTCATGAGCAGCGGTCTATATGTAAGAAGGGGAATAAGAGCAAAGTCACTTGAGAGATAGGGGAGTGTGACACAATCGAAAGAACGGGGAGGGGGCCAGAAGCAGTAGTCTATATATGAGAAATGAGGACCAAGAGCAGCAGTCTATATGTGAGAGAGAAGCAGGCTTTGAGCAGCTGTCTATTTTTTGATAGGAAGAAAATATGAGAAAAAGGGGGCAAAATGTGAGAGAAAAGGGGCCCTACAGACTATATTTAAAGGAAACGCCATGATACAGTCTAGTTGTCAATAACGGCCTTTGAGCAGCACTTAAAATGAGGGAGGAGAGGAAGAAACATACCCAAAATTCATATTGGGAGAGTGGGCCCAGGCAGTGTTCTTATAAAAATGAGGGGGACAGCAGTCTGTATGTGAGAGAAAAGGGGGCCATGAGCAGTAGTGTCAATACTAGAGAGAAGGGGGCCATAACAGAGCATAATAAAGGGGCTTGACACGGAGACCATAGTTTCGAGGGAAAGCATCACCGTTTGTGTGAGCAATTATCTTGGGGCTAGTGTAATGGGATTCCTGGGAACAGAGCAGAGCAACAGAGAGGCATCATCTGCATGTGAAGCAGTAGATGCCGTGAGGCTCACTATTAGAGTATGAGAAAGGGGAATATCTCTCCTTGGTAAGCCCCATATAGGTTGTAGTTTTGAGATTGCCTTTTTCCCCCCTTTTAACTCTGCAATTTTACAAGGCATTATGGGAAAGGAGCTGAAAGCTAAGTGCCCTCTATGGATTAACAAACCTCTTTTTCTCTGACTCCGAATTTTTTAAGAAAAAAAAAGGGGGATATTACCCAACCGTATCACTCATTTCATACAGCTTTTTTGGGTTTTGCCCCTACTTTGTAGGCAAGCAAACTGCGCGGGGTGGGACAATGATGGCGATTTTCCCCTTTCTGACCCTCATTTAACCCAATATTGCTTGCTCCCCATTAGGGCAAAACCCCAAAACAGCAAAAAATGGTGATTGGTGAAAATTCCCTTTGCTTCTTAAAGACATTATGGAAAGAGGATTTGTTCCCCCCAATGGGGGCTTCTCATCCTTCCCATAATCCTTTTTGAAAAAAGGGATTTCCAAGGCATAAAATCTGCTACATTTTTTTTTGCCCCATGTGAAAAAAGAAGGAAGGTGAAAAATTTGGAGTAAAATCGATGTCGTCTAAATGTCAATATTATACCATCTTTTAACAAGATAGAAATATCCCCTTTTCTAAGAAAATTTTAAAACCCCCTTTTTAAATTAACATCCTTAAAAAAAATTTTTCTTTTTCTTCGCTTGCAACTCCCCATCCAAATTCGAGGGGGGTTAGTTAGGTGCCCACCTTTAATACTGGCTTCCACCCCTCCATGGACCTAAAGATTTTGGCCCTCCATTTAGTGAAAGAAAATTTTCATAAGAAATTGCAGTATCCAGAGTCCCACTACCCTATGGGCCAGACTCCAGTACTCAGACCGGTGGCCCACCACTAATGGAGACTACCACTTGACTCCTCTACTTCGACCTTCCTGCGAATATACAAACAACATGCAGCAACGTCATAGCATTCAACAAGCCCTGCTTTATTTTATAATAGTCTACCAGATGTTCTGCGATTATAGCCAAACATGGGTTAAGTAAATAGCATAGGAACCGTGTTTAACTACTGTCAGCTCTAAATTTACATCACAGGCTCTCAGTGATGCTTGCACTAGACGCTGGCATCATGCACAGAGCCGATTGTTCCAGGGAAGCTAAAGCCCTGGATTAAAATGCAGATTAAACTGCAGCCAATCTAAACCCGGTTTTCCTTAATTAGAGTGAAGGTAATTAGCTGTATAATCCGCAGTCATAGAAGCAGAGGATTAGCCTCTAAAAATTATCCCTACCACAGCTACGGCTGGAATAAAAGGGGAAGCTTGCAGAACTAGAGTAAGATATACACCACCGCCACTTTATTTGGTACACCTTCCCAAACCCGTTAACACTTTAAAATTTTTAATCACCAATCACATGGGGCAACTCGTGCATTAGGCATGTAACAGGTCAAACAATCTCCTGCAGTTCAAACCGAGATCATATGGGGAAGAAGGGGGATTTGAGTGCCTTTGAACGGGGATGGTTTTTGGTCAAAGGGGTGGTCTAGTATTTCAGAAACGCTATCTCCTGGGATTTTCACGCACAACATCTCTAGGGTTTACAGAAAAGGGCCGAAAAAAAAAAAACTCCAGTAGCGGGGTCCTGTGGGCGGGAAAACCTTTTTGATGCCAAGGTCAAAGGAAATGGGGGAGACGGTTCGAGCTGATAGAAAGGCAACAGTGACCAAAAAGCCACCCGTTACAACCAAAGGGAGCAGAAGAGCATCTCGAAACCCCAGACGGCGAACTTTTAGGGAGATGGGCTCACGCAGAAGACCACACCGGGTGCCACCCTTTTATAAAAAAACAGGAAAATGAGGCTCCAATTTCCCCGCTCATCGAAAAAGGACATAAAATTGGAAAAACGTTGCCTGTCTAGAGTCCGATTTCCTGCGACATCTATGGGAGGTCAGAATTTGGGGTCACAACATGAAAGCATGGATCCATCCTGCCTTGTATCAACGGTTCAGGCTGGTGGTGGTGGTGTCATGGTGTGGGGAATATTTTCTTGGCACTCTTTGGGCCCCTTGGTACCAATTGAGCATCGTTGCAACACCTTGTGGAATCTATGCCACGAAAAATTGAGACAGTTCTGAAGGCAAAAGGGGGTCCAACCCGTTACTAGCATGGTGTACCTAATAAAGTGGCCGGTGAGTGTATGTATCATATGTTTAGAAACTTCTAACACTAAGGCCTCACTGAGCACTTACTGCTTTTTGCCAAAAAGGATGTATCCCAGTGACTGCTCCCTATAAACTTGGGCATCTGATAGATGGAGACATGCCACAGGGTGCAAATACAGAGTGCATACTATATTTCATTGTGGCAAAAACTTCAGAAGTTTCCAAGTGTATTCGCCTATACCCCCAATTATACTGAATGCACCAGTGTGGTTTTGCGGTTAAAAGGTTATTCCCATCACATTGATCATCTTTAAACATATAGGGGTGGAAAGGGGAATAAAGGTAAATAGGAGGGTAAGGAGAATAAAGATTATTACCAAATACATTGTTGTTCTGATTTTGCTTCCTTTCAATATTCTTTATAGAAAAGATGTGATGGAGGTAGAGAGAGTGCAAAAACAAGCAACCAAACTTATAAGGGGAATGGAGCATCTTAGTTATGAGGAGAGGTTAGTAGAACTGAACTTATTTAGTCTTGAGAAAAGACAGCTTCGGGGGGACATGATTAATTTATATAAAAATATAAAGGTCCCTACAAAAAAGTATCTAGAAAAATTATTTCATGTAAAGCCCCTTCAAAAGACAAGGGGACATTCTCTTCAGCTAGAGAAAAAAGGATTCAGTCTCCAGCGAAGAAAAGTGTTCTTCACTGTAAGAACTGTGAATCTGTGGAATAGCCGCCTGAGGAGCTGGTCACAGCAGGAACAGCTGAGGGTTTCAAGAAAGGCTTAGATAACTAGCTGAAACTAAAGAATATTAATGTGTACGTAGCCATGTAACATTCTGGATCCTGGCTGGTGGCGGCTCTTGGGTCAGAGATGGGGTCTCCACTGGAGCAGATTGGTTCTTGCCTTGTGGGTTCCAGGGCATTAACCAGTGGTGAGGCCGGGCTTAAAGTCCTTGTCTCTCTCCCACACTTTCCCCACCCTTGGTTGAACTTAATGGACACGTGTCTTTTTTTAACCGTACTAACTATGTAACTATGTAATGTTAGAGCAGTTCTTATCTGCTGCTTGTTTCCTAAGCTGCCGACCACCTCTTTCTGCTCTAGCAGCCCTGGCCCGGATGGTGACATCACTCCCTGCGCTATTGTATCTGTAGCCTTGTGCCCTGCTGTTAAAACCCCGTCATCACCAATGTCCCTCTACCAGGCTCAGCTTGGAATAACAGAGCTGAAATGTCAGTCACTACTGTAGAACCGCCCATAGACTGAACAGCAAGTGTGAGTTTGAAGCTGGCTGTGAAGAGCAGGATTTGTGAAACAGCCAGATGAAAGAACTCCTTTAAAGTGCCCATACATGCCCTTAAATAGCTGTTAGCTAAATGAGCATTTGGCCAACAGTTGTTTATCCTGACTTCCTCATAAACATGTATGCTCGGCTCAGCTGAGCATGCATGTATTTTCAATGAAGAGTGGAGTAACTACTGCCAGATACCTTTTGGTGGTGGCTTGTCTTTAATCCAATGTAGATAAGGGCTGCCCTGCATGAGGGGGAAGGGGAAGCTATTGGTTTTGGTTTTAATTCATTGGCTGTGTACCAATGTACCCATCAAAATATCTGTCTCCATCTTTTGACTCCCCACAGTCATACTGTGGACCATTTATGAGATGATTGCCTTGCTTGTGAACAATAATGTGAGGGACAATCATACTATGTCAATCTGGAGACCAAGGTGGGAGCTTAGAGTTAGAGGGCTGCCATGGTAAGGATCACAAATAAGAATGAGGCCATCTTGAACTGGGTAAGATAGAGGTCACCAGTATGACTGAACACACTTTGTTTGTGCCTAGGGTGAAGTACATATAGTTCCATGGATGCTTCATGAGTTATTAAGTTGGTTTATCATTTTTGGGCTTTTTTTATTGTTATTCGGGTTTGTGTCTTCTATGTGTTGCCTGCTGACTGCATTAGACACTCGTATTTTGTATGCTTTTTTTCTTTGAGAGAACCACCCTTTTAGGGCAGGTCTGATATGTGTGCATATCCCTAGGAAGAAGTTTATTTCAGGACCTACATTTTACCACATTTAATCATTTTGAGTGTATTGAATTCATGTGAACTTAGGCCTCACTGATCAGTCATTGTAAAATCTACAGGGATCTGTTGGATCCAGCTGACAAAAACAATGAGCCATCAACCGAGACGGCTCAAATGCCTATAGACCTCTAATATACAGTCACACTGCCACCTAGTGAATGGTTTAAAGTTTGGTGAGTAGTGATAGATCAGTAATTCAGTCTTCTTAATAAGGAACAAGCCGTACCTTCCTGTTTTTGTGGTATGTTGTTCCCTATTGACTTCAACTGCAAATCACAGTTTCCCAAGGTAGATCTGCCATTGAGGCAAAGCTCTGGTAAAGCTGATCACCAAATTTCTCCTACTGTGATTTTTATGATGCATCACCGGCATTGTGATTTCAAGCATATTACATACTATGGATACGATAGAAAACCCTAAGCCACTCATCCGAAAGGAAAAGGAGGCAAAAGACTCAAAAAATCAACAATAGAGTCATGACAAGTCCTTGTTTTCTTTATATGGTCTGCCACTGATCAACATTGTTACCTTTTTCCATATCTTCATATCCTTAAATGGGTTGCCTGGTTTAAGAAACCCATTCCAGATTTTTAGGCTGAGAGTTATGAGCTACTAGCAGAATGACCAGGCTTTGCACAGGTCTATTTCTTCTAAGGGTAGGTTTACACGGGTCTGTTTCTTTTAAGGGTAGGTTTTCACGGGTCTATTTCTTTTGAGGGTAGGTTTTCACGGGTCTGTTTCTTCTAAGGGTAGGTAACACGGGTCTATTTCATCTAAGGGTAGATTTGCACAGGTCTATTTCTTCTAAGGTTAGTTTAACACGGGTCTATTTCATCTAATGGTAGGATTGCACAGGTCTATTTCTTCTATGGTTAGGTTAACACGGGTCTATTTCTTCTAAGGTTAGGTTAACACGGATCTATTTCATCTAAGGGTAGGTTTGCATGGGTCTATTTCTTCTAAGGTTACGCTAACAAGGGTCTATTTCACCTAAGAGTAGGTTTGCACGGGTCTATTTCTTCTATGGTAAGGTTAACACGGGTCAATTTCTTCTAAGGATAGGTTTGTACAGGTCTGTTTCTTCTAAGGGTAGGTTTACACGGGTCTATTTCATCTAAGGGTAGGTTTGCACAGGTCTATTTCTTCTATGGTAAGGTTAACACGGGTCAATTTCATCTAAGGGTAGGTTTGCATGGGTCTATTTCTTCTAAGGTTACGCTAACAAGGGTCTACTTCATCTTCGGGTCTGTTTGCACGGGTAGATTTCTTCTATGGTTAGGTTAACATGGGTCTATTTCTTCTAAGGATAGGTTTGTACAGGTCTGTTTCTTCTAAGGGTAGGTTTACACGGGTCTGTTTCTTTTAAGGGTAGGTTTTCACAGATCTATTTCTTTTGAGGGTAGGTTTGCATGGGTCTGTTTCTTCTAAGGGTAGGTAACACGGGTATATTTCATCTAAGGGTAGATTTGAACAGGTCTATTTCTTCTAAGGTTAGTTTAACACGGGTCTATTTCATCTAAGGGTAGGTTTGCACAGGTCTATTTCTTCTATGGTAAGGTTAACACGGGTCAATTTCTTCTGAGGTTAGGTTAACACAGATCTATTTCATTTAAGGGTAAGTCTACACAGGTCTATTTCATCTAAGGTTAGGTTAACACGGGTCTATTTCTTTTGAGGGTAGGTTTGCATGGGTCTATTTCTTCTAAGGTTACGCTAACAAGGGTCTATTTCATCTAAGGGTAGGTTTGCATGGGTCTATTTCTTCTAAGATTACGCTAACAAGGGTCTATTTCATCAAAGGGTAGGTTTGCACAGGTCTATTTGTTCTAAGGGTAGGTTTGCACGGGTCTATTTATTCTAAGAGTAGGTTTGCACGGGTCTATTTCTTCTAAGGTTAGGTTAACACAGGTCTATTTCATCTAAAGCTAGGTTTGCACAGGTCTGTTTCATCTAAGGGTAGGTTTGCACAGGTCTTTTTCTTCTATGGTTAGGTTAACACGGATCTATTTCATTTAAGGGTAAGTTTACACAGGTCTATTTCATCTAAGGGTAGGTTTGCACGGGTCTATTTCTTCTAAGGTTAGGTTAACATGGGTCTATTTCTTCTAAGGATAGGTTTGTACAGGTCTATTTCTTCTAAGGGTAGGTTTGCACGGGTCTATTTCTTCTAAGGTTAGGTTAACAGTAACACGGGTCTATTTCTTCTAAGGGTAGGTTTGCACGGGTCTATTTCTTCTAAGGTTAGGTTAACAGTAACACAGGTCTATTTCTTCTAAGGCGTTTGCACGGTTATTTTCTAGGGTGGTAACATGGGTCTATTTCTTCTAAGGGTAGGTTTGCACGGGTCTATTTCTTCTAAGGTTAGGTTAACACTGTCTTTTTCTTCTAAAGGCAGGTTTGCACAGGTTTATTTCTTCTAAGGGTAGGTTAACATGGGTCTATTTCATCTATGGGTAGGTTCACACAATCTATGTTCGCGCCAGAACACACGTTCATTTACGCGTTGAAATTCCACGCTTGCAAATGGGGAAGTTCAACATGGAGACTACCGCGGATTGGCCCGGGGCGGATTTCTGAGTTCTATATTTTTGTATTTCTAAACGTCTTAAATAATTGACATCTCTAACCTTTTCCGCTGCGGAAAAAAAGATGATTTTACACTGCTCTCAATGAGATGCACATTACACTGTTACATTGATGCTTATTGCGGCATAAAATATGCCCAAAATAAGCGTAAAAAAACTCCCCTGTTTGTTTATGTTGCCTGCACATAAAGAACAGACATTGCTCATAGTGAGTTTCAATTTTTTGCAAATATGTTAAGAACAGCAGGTCCAAGAGAGCTGAATCCAGCCTAAAAACCTTCCGAAGAGCCTGATTTAAGAGGATTGGGCCAGCTGCAGAGGCAGAGCAGGAAGCCACAAGGAGCAGTGAAGAAGTAAGCAGTGGCCAGTGTTTCTCAAGATCAAGAAAGGGAAAAAAACTATTGAATCACCTTGAAATTTGCATTTCTAAAACATCTCCCAACACAAGTCTAAAAATGTCTTCTAAAAAAAAAAATACTTACAAACGTTACCAAGGTTTGAACCTGGCTATTTGTAAGATGTCAGTTGTAGCAATAGAAAGATGTAAATCCAATATGGAGTGTGGCAAAAGATGTTGGTTGTTTCCAGTCAGCTGTGTGTAAAATACGGAGCAAGGGAAACAACTGGGAAGAGCAAAGAAGACGTCAAAAGGTCTGGATGAAAAAAACTCCCTGCGATGTGCCTGATAAATAAAAAAAAAAGTAAAACGCCACAAAGGAACAAGTGGTGGAAATAGGAGTCATTGTTAAATGAAACAGAATTTAAAAATAAATGGAAAGCAGCACTAACACCTAAACTGAAGAACATAGGTTACAGGGGGTAAAGAGAAGCCATCATGAACCTCGAAGGATCGTAGGAAAGTAATATCATTAATCACTCACCAATCTGTCTGTGTATGGTGCCATCTAATGAATGTATAAAGATAACAACTGAAGAAACAACCACGTTTCCATCATTCATGATATGAGGTTGTATTTTAGGTAAAGGAGCAGTCATTTAACACAGGGGAAAGACACCAGGGGTTTTTTTTTTTTAAATTTTTTTAAAATATCACTAATTATAAAAATTAAAAATTTTTTTTTTAAACCCTAAAAAATCCTGCATTTTTTCATTTTGGGCCCACTAGGAAAAATTTAAAAGTCTGCCCATTTCCCTGTTCTGTAGAGAAATTTTTTTCACGGTCCCCCTTTCATTATCCAGCACAGGCAGGAATACGGAAAGGGGGCACCAATGTGTATAGATAACACGGGAAACAAAATTTTTCAAAAATAGGATATAACAGGCCCCCATCTTCCCAGCACACTGCTTCTTCCAGGTCACGGGACCTAAAAACCTCCAATAGTTTTTAAAGGGGCCCTGCTCCTGTTCACAGGGTTTCCCTATTTTCCCTGAAGGGGCTGCTCACAAGCATGCCTAGAAAACTCCCCTAAAGAAGCCCAAATGGGCCCGCTCCTTTTTCACAGGCTCCATGTCCAGAAGCTGCTTCTCACAAGCTTTCCTAAAAAAACTTTTCCTATAAATTTCAATGGGTCTGCTCCTTTTTTCACAGGCTCCTATGCCCAAGGGAAGCTGCTGCTTACAGGAGCGGTTTTAGAAAACTTGCTTTAAAAGTCAATGGGTTTTCTGCCCCTTTTTTTTTTTTTCCCCGGGAAATTCCATGTCCATGATAGCTGCTGAAAAACCCCTTTCATTTTAAATGCTTTTTATTAAAACAGCTCGGGCAAAAAGGGGCTGCCCCCCCAAATCCTTTATAGGGACAACGGGAATTTAGAAATCTACAATCAGAAAAAAAAAAGGCAAATAAAGAAAAAAAAATTTTTCTGCATTTTGGTTTGAAAAAAAAAAATTGGCAATAAAAGGTCCCCTTTAAATAGGTCCTGGGTAAAGAAACCGCGCACACCCCAAAGGGGCAAAAAAAAGGGGAAACGGGCATAAAGTGTCCACGGAATGGGCGAACACCCAAAAGCCATCCTGTCATTTTGGAGTGGAAATTGCCAGGTCCCAGTGCCAGTAAGATTCTATGTAGCGGGATTACTCCATAATCCCGAACATGGGAAACCCGGGGTTTCATTTTCTAATTGCAGTGACATTTCGCTGGAAAAGGAGGTTTTCCATAAACCCCCGGCCATGAATGTAAAAACATTTTCAAACACCCCCCCCCAACCAAAACTCTTTGAACACCATTTTGCATTGCATTTTGAAATTTTGCAAAAAGGTTTTTTATTTAACAAACTAGCCCCCAAAGTGATCAATTTACCCTAAAAAGGATTTCATTTTGGGGCCTTGCCCCCACCGGCCCCCGATTCTGCGGTGGTTTAAAAAACACGGTTTGTGGTTTTGAAAAACCATCAAAAAAACCCCAAAACCCCAAAAAACCCTTTTAAATGGGGCTCTAGGGAAAATTTCGGGGAAAGCACCCCAACTGCAGGGTTTTTCCCCCGCCTGGCGGTTTTTCAGCCCGGGGGGTGCCCCCCAAAAAACATTGTATTTGTTCATTCTTCTGTTTTTTTTTTTTTTTAAAAAAAAAATTTTGGAATATGAACAAGTAAATTTGGGGAAGGGGGGGGGGAAACCAAAAACCAGAAAAATACCGGTGGAAAAACCCCCAAAGGGTTTTTGGGTCCTTTTCCTTTTTGTAAAGGGGCCCCTTCCCGTATAAAAAAATAAAAAAAAATTTTTTTTAAAGTATAAAAAAAAAAAAAATTAAAGTTCAAAAAAAAAATAAGTCAATTAAATAAAAAAAAAATGTAAACAAAATTTGGAAACTTCGTGCTGAAAAAAGTCCAATTTTATTAAAATATAACATAAATTTAAACCGTAGCTAAACCCCCCTGTAGGAGAAAAAAACCCAAAAAGGGCCCAATTTTAATTTTTTTTTGGGTTATTTAATGTCTTCTGGGAAAAATTTGAAAAAAAGTGAAAAAAAATTTCGCATCAAACTCAAAATGGAAACCAAAAAAGCAACATTTCTGCCAAAAAAAAATTAAACCCTATTTGGGGTGCACAAAAAAAAAAATGATTGGTCACAAAAAAAATCCCAAATTTCAGAAAAATTTTTTAAATATAAAAAAAATTTTTTATAAAAAAAAACAAAAACCTCTAAAAATTTTGGTTTCACGGGGAATCCATCGACCTACAGCATACTATAATAAACCCCTTTTTATTCCAAAAATGGCCTCCATAAAAAAAAAACCCCCCTGAAAAAATTTGCGAAAATTGCGATTTTTTTTTTTTTACATTTTCCAACCACACATGGAATTTTGGGGGGTTTCACAGTACATTATATGGAATGGTCAATGACACTGTCACGGCACCCCCCCCGCCCTGGGCCCCCCGGGGGGCCGCGGGGGGCACCCGTGACCCCCCCCCCGGGTTGCCCCCCCGGGGGTTTGGGGGTTTTGCCGCCGCTGGCCGCGGCCCACCCGGGGGCCCCTGCAACTCCCAAGGGACTCCCCAAAAAATTTCGCTCAGGGTCCCGGGCCCGGGCGCCAGGGCCCCCGAGGGGGCGCGTCCCCTTTTGGTGGTTTTAAAGGGCCACCCCCTTTTTAAATTACCCTAAGGGCCCGGGGGCGCTTCCCCTATTTAAAGGGTACGCCCCAAAAAACCCTTCCTTGCGGATCTATTTTTGTCTCTGTTAAATTTCCCCGGTTCCCGGGCCCGGGGGTTTACACTACATCGCTTCCCGGTGGTTGGGGCGGATCCATTTCCCCAGCCCTTACAGTTAGACCCAAAGCCTAAAAACCCCCCAAAGGGCCCCCCTGCCAAGAAATCACGGATTTTCATGCGATTGTTGCCCACAATCGCAACAAATCGCAACAAAAAGGGGTCAGCAGTTGGGCCAGCTCACCCCCATGATGCTTTCGGTTTCCCTTTCACCCCCAGCGCGGGTCTCCGCCCCCTCCGGGGGGGGCTCCGTCTAAAACTGAAATTTCCCCTCGGCCACCTGGGCCCCAAAACCCTTCGGCCCCCCTACCCCCACTTTGCGGTTGATCCCAACTCGCCGGGGTTTCGTTACTCATTTCTCAATGAACGTGGAGTGATGGCGGTTTCAGCCCCTCGGAGGGGTCTAAGGGGGGGGCCTTTTTTTTGTTGTGATTTTTCTTTTTGGGAAAGGGCCCCCGGGTTGGGAAACCCCCCCTTTTGGACAGGGGCCCGGAACCCTGTGACTGGCGCCCCTTCCCAACCTTCCCCCGGGAAATTCCCCCACCGTCTTCAGGGGGCCCGGCACTAACCCTTCCCCCCCAAACCCCGCCCTTTGGGGCCATCCGTCAGGGCGGTTTTCCCTTGGGGGGGACTAGCGGTTTAAATTTCCGTCCCCCGGGTTTTTTCGGAACTCCCCCGTAACCCAATGCCGCCCCCCTCCCGCAAACATTCAAGAAGGGTCTGTCCGAAGGGTAAAAAAACGTTTGGGGCACCAAGAGACCCCCGCCCCTCCCCTAAATAAAATTAAAAAACTACTCTTGGTTTAAATTGGGGAAAGGGTTTCGGGGGAAAAAGGCAGGAGGAGCTTCCCCAAAGAAAGAGACTCTGCTTTTTCCCCCGTCGGCTTTTCCACCGGCCCGTGTTCCACATTTTTCCCATTCCCCCCCCTAAAAAACCTAAAAGGGGTGGAACCGATCCAAAAGTGGCCCGGGGCTCATTTAAACCGGAGCAAGAACAAAACCCCGCCGTCGGGAATGGAAGCAGGGCCCTCTCTGCCCCACCCGGCCCACTTCCGCAGAAACTGCCCCCCTTTCGCCCTCAGCGCCCGGGAAACGCTCTCACCTAGGTGCCGTGGGGAAGGGGCCCCGGGCCCTGGGTGCAGTTTCCTCCTTTTCCTTTTTTTGTTGATGCCAGAAGGTGACTTCTGAGCTGGTTCTTCTTTCCGGGTTCTGCTTCCTGGACCCGGGATCGGCCGGGAACTTCATCTTAGCCTCATTGGTCCCCCAAAGTCCCGCAAAAACCCCGAATTCGGGGCTGGAGAAACACTGCTTATTTCTTGGGTCAGTGGGGAGCTCCCCCACTGACCCCACCCGGTACATAACCCGGGCCCTTTGAATTCCCCCGGGGGGGGGGCCCTACTTTAAAGAAAAGGGTTTGGGTTTCCCACGTTCTGCCCCCGAGTTTCCCGGCGATCCTCTTGGGGTTTCCCGGGGCCTGCAAGGCCCAAGCCCCAAAGCTCGTTTGGGAAAAAAGGGGCGAAGCCTTCTTTGGGGGGCCCGGAATGCCAAACCACTGCTTGGGGGGGTCCCCCCACCCCGGGTGCCCCCCACTTCCCCCAAAAACCCCCGCTTGTAAAAAACCGTTGCAGGGCCCTTTCCCGGCCCGAGTAACAGGAATTTGGGGTATTCCCCAAAGAAGGGGGCCCCGATTCGCCCCAAACCAACATCGGCCTTACGACTGCCCTTTTGGGACCTCCCCCCGGAAAACCAAACCCCTCCGCGGGGGAGGGTCAAACCCATTTCCCCCGTGGCCCGGAGACTCAGGCCATGCGCCTACATTCTGGGGGAATCGCAGAAAGGTTTTCATCCGTAAGTCCTCTTCTCCAGGGGACCCGGGTTTTTTTCTTCGGCGAAAAAGGGTGGTTTTCTCCGCCCTGCATAGACTATGGGGGGTCTAAAAAAGATAAAACCGTAAAAAACCGCCCCCCTCCCCACTGATCTGGGGAGCTTTTTTGACCGTCTAAAGGGGGGCTAAAAGGGGTTTTCCCAATTTGGTCTACGGGGGGGCCTAAAACCCTCTCAAAATTCGAGAGGGGGACGAAGGGAAAAGGGCATTCAACACGAGGGGGCATTTCGAAAAATCTCGTGATCCCTTTTGGGCTATGAAAATCCCCCGGGCCGTTTTCCAGGAGTTGACGTTTCCGGGCCCCTTCCCTGTACCCCTGGTCATTGTTTTTACCGGCATATTTTGATTTTTTTTCCCCGGGGACTTTCAGGCCCCCCCCCCCCGGAGAAAAGTACGCCAAGTCCTCGCGCGCTCCCGGGGACAATCGCCCGTTCCCCAAACTGGAGAAGGTCGGTTTCCCCCCACCAGGCCCACCCTTTCCCTTTCCCTGGGGAAATAGTTTTCTGACGGGGCCCTTTCCCGGGGACCCTGCGAAACTCCCACGATCCAACAGTGGCCGCCCCCTGTCGGTCTCCGGGCGGTTAAAACATTTCTAGGTTTCACCAAAACTCCCGGGGCAGTTCACCCCCCCTTTTTCTCTAGGTAGGGGCCCCAAATTGTGGCTCTCACCCGGAAAACCCTTTAATCCTGGGATGCGGGGCCCCCTTTTGGCCGGGAAAGGGCGTTCTCCCAATTAAAGTTTTGCCTTTCCCTCCCACCTATTTTGGGGTCCTTTCCGGACCCGAGAGCCCCTTAAGGGGAGGTAGATCCTTTTCCCGGGTGGGAAGAAGGGGGGGTTTCCTGCCCCAAGGGGGGCCCAAAGGCAAAACCGTCCTTGGGGTTTTTTCTTTTCAAAAATTTTTTCTTGGGCCCAAACGAAATTTTACGCCTTTTGGAGATCGGGAGTTTGTTGGCCAAAAAATTGGCCCTGGGGGAGTGGCGAAACCCTTTTGGGGAAGGGAAAAAGCTCGACACCCAAATTGACGTTTTTTTAAAAGACCATAAAAATCTGCAAAAACCTACAACGGTCAGTGCCTAAATCCTCGCCCTGGCCCCCGGTTTTTCTTTTTTTTTCTCGTTTGTTTTTTAAACCCAAATTTCCCGCCCGGGCCGATAAAATTTAACAAGGCGGATGCCCTCCCCCTTTTTTTTTGGGTTTTCCCGGGAGAGGAAAACCTTTGTCCCCAAACCCAAATCAACGCTCCTAAAAACGACTGGCCCAAAGTGGTTTCCGGTGGGATCCCCGTAGGGGTTCCCCGGCAAAAACCTTATGGGGGCCCCCCGCACTCGGGAGGAAAATTCGGGGTTGGGGGGGCAAAAAGGGCCCTTCCATCGGGCCCGGGCCATCCCGGGATACAAAAACCCTTTGGGCCCCCATTTTCCACGTCACTACGGGTGGAAAAACCCTTGCCCCAAAAGACGTAAAAGGGAAATTTGTTCTTTCCTGCACCAAAATTCCCCCAAAAAAAGGTTCCCGCCATAGGCCTGTTTGGTCCCCCTTAGTCCCTCCCCAAATTTCCCCAGAATACCATGGCCACACTAGGCAGGGCCCTTTTTTAAAGGCCCCCCCCCTTTTCTTTGGGGGAAACTGGGTCTTTGGGGTTTTTTTTTGCCCACTAAACCCCCCGGTTTTTCTTAAATGCCCCCAACTTTGTGCCGTTTCCCTTTGGTCTCCCTTTGCCCCCCTTTGGGCGGATATTTCCCTTCCATCAAAAATCTTTTCGCTACAGGGTTACCCCCCCAAACTCGTTTTCCGCCCGAGGCGTCCATTTTTGTCCCCAAAATTCTGGAGTGCTCTTTTGTTCCCGGTTAAAAAATAAGCTGGATTTCTCTTCCGCATTTCACCCCCCAAGACAAAAAAGGGAAAAGGTGGAGAGGGAAAACCAAATCTTGGGAGAGTACTACGACATTTCCCGTGCCCGGGGACGACGGACAACTGGTCCCGAGTTGCTACCTTGGCAGAGTTCTCTTATAATCATGGGGGAACTCCACTCTATTTCCGTTCCCTTCCGGGTTTTTTTTTTGGGCCCCTTTAAACCCGCCCCCCCCTCCCCCTGGTTTCCCCCTTTTCCAGGTTTCCCCCCCCCCGGGGGAAAAATTTTCCGGTTCTGGATATCAAGCCCATTTGCGAGAAAACTACTCCGGGCCGTTCTGCCTTTTATAAAAGGCCCCAAGCTGCAAAATAGGGGAAACCTTCCCCAACTTTCCCTCCCAGGGGATAGGGTTTTGGGGCTCTCGCTGGGAACTTACGCCTCAAAAGCCCCATTTTAAAAAATTGGGTCCGGGGTTTTTTGGGCCCTTCCCAAAAATTTCTGGGAACCCCCAAAAAACCCGGGGGTCCTTAAACCCCTGTCTCCCCTCCACCCTCCCGGGCCCTAACCCCTTTTTCATGTTTCCCCTTGAACCCTCTGGTCCTAAAACCCCGGTTTCCTCCCAGAGGGGCGCTGCTCAATTTTTCCGTTTCCTAGAACCCCTGGATGTTTTTTAAAGGGAAGGGACACCCTTTGGACTTAAGATTGTGGGGGGGAAAAAATTTTTTCTTTTGTTGGGAAAGGGGCTTGGGCCCCCGGGAAGAGGGGGTCCGGGGAAACCCAGAGTCCAATACCCCAAATCCGCCCCAAATCCAAAATTTCCCTTCACCAAAAAGGGGGGTAGGCCCAAAAGGGGGAGGGGGGGGGGTACTGTCACGGAAACCTCCCCCCTGGGCCCGCGGGCCGGGGGCGCCCCCGGGACCCCCTCCCCGGGTGCCCCCCGGGGGTCGGGGCCCCCGGCTGGCCGCGGAAACGAGGGGGGGGCCCGGGCAATCCCCAAGGGACTACCAAACCCTCGCTCCGGGGCCCTTTCCCCGTTCCCTCTCCCGGGCCGAGGCGCGGTCCCGTGTTCCTAAGCGCGCGCCCCGTTCTCGAGGATTTAAAGGGCCAGCGCCCCTTTTAAATTGGTAATGGCCGGCGCTTCCCCTACTTAAGGTAAGCCCCCAACAAACACTCCTTGCTGGATCTATGCCCCCTTTTCGTCCCTTTTAGCAAAAGCTTTCCCCAAAAGTGTATTCCCCCGCCTTTCTGTGCCAAAACCCTTTTTGCAAAGTTACTCAAACTCTAAACCCTTCTGCCCCTGCCCCAAAACCTTCCTGCCTGTCCACAAACCCTTGAACCTTGGCCTGTCCTGCCCCTTTATCCTGCCCCGACTACGATTCCCCGGATTTCGTTTCCCTTTGGGGGTTACCCCGGTTTGAAAAACCTCTCGGCTCCCAAACCGCAAGAAAATTCACGTCAGGGGGGACACCTGGTAGCCTCACGCCGCAGAAAAGTCCATCCCGCTTTGGGGGCCGGGCTTGGTAAAAAAACCGGGGGCTATTTAAGTTTTCCGTCCCTGGGGGTTTTTGCTTTTCTCGTTTTGGGGTTTGTCCGGGGGGATCCACTACCCAGCCCTTACAGACACCATTAGTAATTACATCTTGTCTAGCAAAAAACAAGCCCTCAGATGTCTTTGAAGACAGAAAAATAAAAGAAGTTATGACTCTTGGGAGGTGAGGAGGAAAAAAAAAACAATATTACGAAAATGGCTGCGACCTTTAAAGAGGTTGTCTCACTACAAGGATTGCTTTTTATGTTAAGATCTTGCAAAAACAAGTCACTTTGCAATATATGTCCATTAACAGTGTCCTACATATTCTGAGATACCCCCTTGCATAGGCTGCATCAGCTCCTCAGTTCACAATAGCTACAGACCTTTTTCCATCTCTCCTGATAGGCTGCCAGCACTGGTTGCATAGTTACAGACCTGGCTTGTACTGCAGCCTAGTAGAAGCCAGAAAAACACGCCCCTGAATTCAAAATGAAACCAAGAAAACAGGACTGAGGTAAGATGAATCAATGTAGTGAGACAACCCCTTTAACCCCTTAAGAACCCTGGACGTATGAGTACATCTCAGGGTCCATAAGGGGCTTTGCAGGGGGATCGCTCCGCGCCCCTAACACCCGGCCGTGACAGCGCGAACGGGCAGCGTCGCCCACCCGCGCTGTTTAACCCGTCAGACACCGCGGCAAAGATGGCCGCGGCGTCTGAATGAATGACGGTCGATCAGGGTCATCGGTACCGTCACAGCATAGCTGCAACGATCCGACCCCCGGGCATGGCAGTGGGGAGCCTTGGGAAGGCTCCTGTCACTTCCATGTCCTGGTTTGCCCCACTTCCGTCCGCAGACGGGAAGTGGGGAAAACCCCCAATCTTTTTTCAGTCTAATCATTGCCTATGCAATGCATTAGACTGTATGACAATCGCGCCACCTAGTGGTCAAGCACCATAGGTGGCCCCCAAAAATTAAAGTAAAAAAAAAAAATAAAGTTTTACAGTACAAAAAAAAGTATTAAAAGTTCATAACCCCCCCCCTTTCCCCATTTTACAAATAAAAATAATAAAAAAAATAAAAAAAATTACACATATTTGGTATCGCCCAGTACGAAAAAGTCCGATCATAAAAAATATAACATCATTTATCCCGTGCGCTGAACACCGTAGAAAAAAAAATTCCCAAACACCAAAATTTTCGTTTTTTGGTCATTTTATGTCACTTAAAAAATGGAATAAAAGTGATCAAAAAAATTTCGCATGCATCCAAACTGCTAGCGATAAAAAGTACATTTCCCAGCCCGAAAAAAAATGCCCCCCTCACTGACATCCTAGGTGTTAGTAAAAAAAAGTTATTGGGTCGCACAAACTGGCGCCGCGGCGCAAATTTAAAAAAATAGAAAAAGTTTGGAATTTTTTTACGGTACCAAAATATAACGGAAACCCTACATGTTTGGTATTGCCGGATGCGTATCAACCTGTAGAATACAGATAACATGTTGTATTGACCGAAGATTGAACGCCGTAAAAGCAAAATCCCCGCAAACTTTGGCAATAAATACGTTTTTTTTCAAAAATTTTGCCCCCACTTGGATTTTTTTTGCGGTTTCCCAGTATATTCTATAGTATAAGTGAATAACACCATTAGAAAGTACATTTTTGTCCCGAAAAATAAAAGCCCTCATGTTCTATGTAGGTGGAAAAAAAAAAGTTTATGGCTCTGGGAAGGCGAGGAGGGAAAAACGAACGTGTCAACAACAAAAAAACGCCGGGTCCTTAAAGGAGTTGTCTCCCTACAAGTTTCATAGGTTTGCATGAATGAAATACTCTGTCACTTCCTGGTTCAGACTGACTAATTTGCATACAGCTCTGTGCTTGTACAGCTCTGTCCAGTGCTGTGCTTTCAGTTGCAAATTTAAAGATCGATTATCTCAAAAAGCTTCTCAAACTACTAGCAGAACCCTTTTTTATCTGACCCCTTTCAAACAAAAGCCCTAATTACAGAGCTTTTTACTTGAGATAAATCAGTTTTTTACTGCCCAGCAGCACAGAGGCTGCCAGGGACCTGTGTGATGGACATCACTCACTGCTATCCATAGAACAAACAGCAGGGGGAGAACTTTTACAGGTCAGTTACTGAGGGAACTTTAAAAAGCCAGAGAGTCATAAATTCACTTGTATCTCCTTAGGGAAAACAGATGAATAAAGCAATATATTTGGAAAATGTCTTTATTTTGTGTTCCCTACAATTTGAAAGCTATTCTTTGTAGCGAGACAACCCCTTTAAAGGGTTAAGGGGGTCAGGATGTGATATAGAAGATGAAAGTGATAGAGAGCAACAACTGTTCCCTGTCTCCTAAGAAGGTGATGAGGAATTACAAACAAAACCCTTTAAGAGACTGGACCCAGCTGTGGAACCAAAAAGGATCATTTTTTTCACAGCAGATGATTTCATTGATTCTGTGCAAATGAAGATGAACCCGCAATGTGTCTCCATGTTGTAGAAGAAGTGTGTACACTCGGCCAAAACTCTGCAAAACACCATCTGGAAATCTGGTAGTCGCTTCCAGAGCTCTCTTTACTGGAAACAGTTATCTGAAATGAAACATTTGCTCAATATTCTTCACATCTGGATGGTTTCAGAAACAACCTGCAAGAGATATAAGAAGTCTTTATTATTTCCCACTATAGATCAACATTGCCTTACAGACAATAACAGAGGAAACATTGGCGGGTTGAGCGGTTTGCCTGGCAGAAGGCGAGCGGGCAGATAGCCCTGATTTTTCTGCCAAATATTGTCTATACACAGTGTTGGATGTGTTATCCAAAAATTGACTCTTGGAACGATGAGATGCACATTCAATCCTTATCCTCATAGTGTTACAGAAGATTCTCTTTAAAATAGCATTGAGGGACATTGCAACCATTAAACTAGTGTAAGGGTGGTCACCCGGGACCGCCACATAGGGATTCAAACACTCTTACATAGGAGAATCCCTCAAGGAGCTGAGCCAGTTGTGAGTTTTGGCATAGAACTATGCTGAGGACCAGACTCTTCAACCTTGAACTCCTTTTTTCAAGGGACCTAAACTTTGCGGAAGTAAACTACCAGGTCACTATCCCCGACAGCTGATATATAGGCGTCGTATTGGAGGAGTAGACAGAGGGCACAGTTGTGTCACAAGCAGAAGGTCAGAGCAGGCAGAGTACTTTCATAGTCCGTTCACAGGCAGAAGGTCAGAGCAGGCAGAGTAGTTTCATAGTCTGGTCACATGCAGAAGGTCAGAGCAGGCAGAATACTTTCATAGTCAGGTCACAGGCAGAAGGTCAGAGCAGGCAGAGTAGTTTCATAGTCAGGTCACACACAGAAGGTCAGGACAAGAAGAGTGCTTTCATAGTCAGGTCACAGGCAGAAAGTCAGAGCAGGAAGCGTGCTTTCATAGTCAGGTTACAGGCAGAAGGTTAAGGCAGGCAGAGTACTTCCACAGTCAGGTCACAGGCAGAAGGTCAGAGCAGGCAGAGTAGTTCCATAGTCGGGTCACAGGCAGAAGGTCAGAGCAGGCAGAGTACTTCCACAGTCGGGTCACAGGCAGAAGGTCAGAACAGGCAGAGTTCTTTCATAGTCAGGTCACAGGCAAAAGGTCAGAGCAGGCACAGTCTTTTCGTGGCAGAGTACTTTCATAGGCAGGTCACAAACAGAAGGTCAGAGCAGGCAGAGTACTTTCATAGTCAGGTCACAAACAGAAGGTCAGAGCAGGCACAGTTCTTTCATAGTCAGGTGACAGGCAGAAGGTCAGAGCAGGCACAGTTCTTTCATAGTCAGATCACAGGCAGAAAGTTGGGGCAGAAAGACTGCTTTCATAGTCAGGTCACAGGCAGAAGGTCAGAGCAGGCACAGTTCTTTCATAGTAAGGTCACAGACATAAGGTCAGGGCAGACACAGTTCTTTCATAGTCAGGTTACAGGCAGAAGGTCAGAGCAGGCACAGTTCTTTCATAGTAAGGTCACAGGCAGAAAGTTGGGGCAGAAAGACTGCTTTCATAGTCAGGTCACAGGCAGAAGGTCAGAGCAGGCAGAGTACTTTCA
This sequence comes from Phyllomedusa bahiana, assembly GCA_025379985.1. Lineage (NCBI taxonomy): Eukaryota > Metazoa > Chordata > Amphibia > Anura > Hylidae > Phyllomedusa > Phyllomedusa bahiana. Next base: position 43,733 of record JAODAL010012503.1, on the reverse strand, counting down.
TAGTCAGGTCACAGGCAGAAGGTCAAGGTAGGCAAAATACTTTCATAGTCCAGTCACAGACAGATGGTCAGGGCAAGTAGTGGACAAACAGAGAAGTCAGAAACAAGCTGAGGGTCTGACCTGAGAAATGTCACATTGTCAAAATCACTCAGGACACTATAACGCACACCTTCAATCTGACAGCAAGTTGAGAGGGAGGTGTCCATTCAGTAGGATCAGGCTATAAACACTGGGTGGTGTCTCTTTAAATTACCGATAGTGAGCGCGCAAACCTAGGAAAGAGCCCGCAGAATGAGGAAGCTGGGGATCATAAAGACGCTCAGCATGGTGGCGGAAGAAAGAAATGTGACCATGGCTGACGAAACGGGCCTTGGCATGACCCATGATCAATGTTTTAGTAGCAGTGAAAACTCTGTCAAGCTCTATGATATTGGGCAGCACCAAATTAAACCATTTTCTGTGGAGTTCTTAAAATTGCCAGCAATACTGTTACGCTTCAGATTGAGGTAGATTGAAGAAGTCCACAGCACAAACATGTAGATTTTGATTTTTGTATTGCAACAAATTCTATTTAAATTGAAATAAAGCGATGCTGAATCGTGACTCAGGTACGACTATAATAATCCTTAATCATGTATAGTCACTAATGAGTATAAAGCTGTTGCATAATAAGGAAATGGAATATGCATCAGTGGTTTGCAGAGCAATTGGAGAAAAATGCAAAGGTAAATGGGCATTGATGCATATAATGAGGACCTGGCAAGAAGCAGCAGAGCATATAGGTACTATGGACCAAATGGAACAATGTAGCGCTAGGCAGGGCTGGGAGAGGGTTTCGCTAGGTTTCCTGGAGGTATCAGCCAGTCCGCAGATTTGGGTACAGCTGGTTCAGCCCGATCTGAATTTAACCAGTGATCTCAAGAAAATTGTGCAACCAGCTTTAATCCAGATAAGAAAAAGAAAGAGTGGCCATAAAAATAAAGGCTATGCTTTCTTTTACTCTTTTACTTGCCTGGAATAAGGCTGGTGATTAGTTGCACAATTTTCCTAATTTTCCAAAATTCAGATTGGGCTGAACCAGCCTACTCAAATCTGAGGCTAGCCAGTGAGATCCTGGCAATGCAGAGAACATCACAAAAATACCACCAGGTCAGCAGTGGTTAGCAGTGGGAATCAGACAATGCTTACAAATAACCAGCATTATCTAAAGAACATAGGTGGTTAAAGACCAATTCTACACAACATGAAGGAATGAAGTCAACAGCTCAAACCATCATCTACTCGGGGCCATTTATCACCCTATCCTGGCAAATTCGAGGCTTTTGTATAAGTGTCCTCGAACAATGGCTGAAAAGAGTGCATCTCTTCCACAGTGCCAGGGTAGGGTGGACAGAACAAGCTGTCCTTGATGAAACAAGAACAATGGATATTTGCAAGATGCTTTAAGAGGTTTTCTCACCAAGCTGTTTCACAGAGTCCCAGGAAGGTTTTTTTCTTATTAAAATTCCGCGCTTACCAGCGCAGAATCTTCAATCAGGATACAACACATTTTCGCGCCGAAAATATTACGGATGAAGGTCCCATTAGAGATAAAGACTCTGCTCCCTCTGTCCTGGTGATATCACTCCCTGCTTTCTGTCTAATCAGGAAGGGGAGATATGGATGTTAACCTAGAGACACTTGTGTGCACTCAGAGCAGATAAAATCTCTATCTCCTGACCAGAGCAATATCCAGAACTCTTTGTTTATCTTTCCCTTTATGTTGAAAGCCAATTATTGTAGTGAGAAAACCCCTTTAACTACCCCAATGAAAGATACTGCAATGGCCAATGTTCTGGGTAGTAAAATATCTACAAATTCAAAAGTTGAACATTCTCTTTTAACCCCTTAACGACTCTGGACGTATGAGTACATCCCAGGGTCGCTAAGGGGCTTTGCAGGGGGATCGCTCCGTGATCCCCCACACAGCCGCCGGGTGTTAGCTGCAATTAGCCGCTAACACCCGGCGGTTACAGCGCGCGCGGGGGGGGGGCGCCGCCCGCGCCGTTTAACCCCTTAGACGCTGCGGCAAAGATGGCCGCGGCGTCTAAATGAATGAAAAACGATGCCGCGCACCGTTCTTCACGCCAATCGGGACATCAGCGGTGAGATCACTGAGTCCAGATGGGCTAACATGGCAGCGGGAAGCCTTGTAAAGGCCTCCGTCGCTGCCATGTTTTGAATTTCTCCACTTCTGGCCCCAGGCAGGAAGTGGGGAAACCGCCATCTTGGTACACCCTAATGCATTGTCTATGCAATGCATTAGGCTGTATTAGCGATCGCGCCCCCTAGTGATGAAGCGCCCTAGGGAAACTCAATGTTAAAGTAGAAAAAAAAAAAAAGTTTTAAAGTGTAAAAAAAAATATTAAAAATTCAAATCACCACCCTTTCGCCATTTTACAAAAAAAAAAAAAAAAAAATACAAAAGTTACACATATTTGGTATCGCCGCGTCCAAAAATGTCAGATCTATAAAAATATAACATCATTTATCCCGTACGCTGAACACCGTAGAAGAAAAAATTCCAAACGGTAAAATTGCGTTTTTTTGGTCATTTCTCGTCCCATAAAAATTGAAATAAAAGTGATCAAAAAAGTGACATGCATTCCAAACTGCTAGCAATAAAAAGTAAACTTCAGCCCGCAAGAAATACACCCTCGCTGACGTCCATAAGTGTTAATAAAAAAAGTTAGTGGACGCACAAAATGGCGCCGCGACGCAAATTTCAAAAGTAGAAAATGTTTGGAATTTTTTTACGGTACCAAAACATAACGGAAACCCTACATGTTCGGTATTGCCGGATGCGTATCAACCTGTAGAATACAGATAACACATTATATTTACCACATATTGAACGCCATAAAAGCAAAACACCCACAAACATGGCACAAGTACGTTTTTTTCACAATTTGTACCAATTGGAATTTTTTTGCGGTTTCCCAGTATTTTCTATAGTACAGTGAATAACACCATTAGAAAGTCCATCTTGTCCTGCAAAATAAAAGCCCTCATATGTCTATGTAGGTGGAAAAATAAAAAAAAAGTTATGGCTCCGGGAAGGCGGGGAGGGGAAAACGAACGTTGTTATAGGTAAAAACAGCTCACTTACTTTCTGGTCTCAATGCGGTGCTCGGACGCCCGGTAACTCCCACTCAGGCAAGTAACAAAGCTTTTTTCAGAGATTGCTGCTCCTGCAGTGTCCAGCAAACCACGCTAGCACAATGATTAAGATTTGACACAAATCGAAACGCGTCTGTTTATTGATCATCTGATCATAGCTGTATATCGGTTTACTACTCCCTGCCATGCAATATTTTTTAAGCATGTATTAATAAAGTGAAATATATTTTAAGAAGACGGCTGCCGAATGGAGTGTGTTAAAGCGTGGTTTGCTGGACACTGCAGGAGCAGCAATCTCTGGAAAAACGAACGTGTCCACAACAAAAAACACCGGGTCCTTAAGGGGTTAAATAATGTATAATGTGCTGCACTTTTAGGGTAACAGAAATACAACGGGAATTGGAGTTGTCAAATCATCCAAAATGTATGGCTGCTTTGGAAAAACTATCGTTCAGAAACTCCAATCTTGGTTTGATAACATTTTACTTACCTGATCTCATTTCCTGCAACTGATATATTTATTTTAGGCTGACCTAGAGTCATCTGTTTTAGGCTGGGTCCACACTGCACTGTGATCTCTTTCGGGTCCTCCATTGCGACTATCAGGATACATTATCACTATGGTAACTTTTATTTTATCTTCTCAGATATTTCTCCATTTGAAATAGAACCACTAATACATTGCTTCTATGTTTTAGGTGAAACGTGACATAGAAGCATGTTTTAGTGCAAATATGTTTATGTAATGTATATGATTGGTTGATGAGTTCTGGAGGGGGGGGGTTTTGGAGACTATTTATAATGTGCAACTATGTAGTACTGATATACTCCTGATGAAGAATGCGAGGTGGCATGCGAAACGCGTAGAGGTTCTGTTTTAATATTGCTTTTTAGAAATAAATTTCCATTTTTTTAGATGGGAATTTTTTTTCTTTCTTTTTTGTAAATAAGAAAGATGTTTTAATATTTTGCTTCAGCGCTAGAGAAACCTCTTTCTTGCAACTGGTGATACCAGGAGCATTTATAAAGCTATATTTTCCTCCTACTCCAAAGTGTGGGGGGCACGAGTGGATTTTAGAGGTACTAGCAGCCGATTTTGGGAGCTCAGGTGAGCAACTATATTAAGCATCTCCATATATTTATTAAGCTACTACACTATATTTGTGCGCCTGTCTGTCCCACCCACTTTTCTGTTTGTTCTTCTGTCTCGTTTTGGAGGTGTAAGGAGAAAAACTGACACAATTTTCGTTTTACCATATAACCCTATATATCACAGAGCTCAGCTTCTCTCCCTCTATCATATAACCCTCTATATCACAGAGATTAGAGTCTCTCCCTGTATCATATAACCCTATATATCAGAGCTCAGCTTCTCTCCTCTATCATATAACCCTATATATCCCAGAGCTCAGCTTCTCTCCTCTATCATATAACCCTATATATCCTTGAGCTCAGCGTCTCTCCCTCTATCATGTAACCCTATATATCCCAGAGCTCAGCATCTCTCCTCTATCATATAACCCTATATATCCCAGAGCTCAGCTTCTCTCCCTCTATCATATAACCCTATATATCACAGAGCTCAGCTCCTCTCCTCTATCATATAACCCTATATATCACAGAGCTCAGCTTCTCTCTTCTATCATATAACCCTATATATCACAGAGCTCAGCTTCTCTCTTCTATCATATAACCCTATATATCACAGAGCTCAGCTCCTCTCCTCTATCATTTAACTCTATATATCACAGAGCTCAGCTTCTCTTCTTCTATCATATAACCCTATATATCACAGAGCTCAGTTCTCTCCCTCTATCATATAACCCTATATATCACAGAGCTCAGCTTCTCTCCCTCTATCATATGACCCTATATATCACAGAGCTCAGCTTCTCTCCTCCATCATATAACCCTATATATCACAGAGCTCAGCTCCTCTCCTCTATCATATAACCCTATATATCACAGAGCTCAGCTTCTCTCCTCTATCATATAACCCTATATATCACAGAGCTCAGCTTCTCTCCTCTATCCTATAACCCGGTCTCAGATAGGGCAGCATAAACCCCCTGACCATTTTCTCATTAAGTATATACTCTCTGTAAGTTTGTAAAAGCAGATAATTCCTCTGCTGTTATATATTATAAATGGGACAATGTGTATCATCTGATGAATATTATAAGAATACTCATATTACTGGCATTCACCTGCTGGTTGGCTTAAAAAAAATAAGAACCAGATATAAAGATGGTGACTAATATTTATTATAAGTAATTATTTGCCAGTGGATGGAATATTTGGAATCCGAATCTGGAGCCGCCGCTGTTGTCAGGATCTCTTCACATGTGTCCTTATGAAGGAGATGAGTAATCCACAAATCCTGATGAAAACGACCTGGAACGCTCTGTGGATTTCTGTAAAGAGAAGTAGATCACATTCTGAGGTCTCATCTATGGATTCATAGGAACAGAAGCTACAAATGAACTGAGACCAAGGAAATATTCACAGGCAGCAGATGTGTACTAGAAATTTCTGGGACAGATAATCAGATCGTTTCATCACAAGCCTCATCCAGATGATGAGAACAGTCACAGAAACATCTCCAAGAAATCAGCCTCATTTTAATACACATTAACTCCTTAACGACCGCGCACCGTCTTTTGGTGTCAGGCATTTCAGGTCGTTCATCTGCAGCGACATCTTTTGGCGTCGCTACAGACCGGCGCCGCAGCTGCGCTAACATCAGGGCTGTACTACACAGCCCTGATCCCAGCGCAGCTCCTGCAAGCACCGGGGAGCGAGGGAAACCTCCGCTCCCCAGTGCTTTAACCCTTTGATTGCTGCAGATCATCACCACAGCGCAATCAAAGGGTTTCCCTGCTCTGTCGGATGATCGGAAAACCCGGTGACCCGACAGAGCCCGGGGAACGGCTGCACAGTCAGCCCTGGGAACCTAAAGTAGCTCCAGGGCTGTCTGTGTAACAAGTCAGTGATCAGGACAGCCTGTGTGGTGTCCTGATCACTGCCTGCGTCAGACTGACACAGTTTATAATGTATTAGCATATATGAATATGCTAATACATTACCAAGTGTTTAGGAAAAAAAAAAGTAACAGTTCTCCCTACATGGGATTAAAAAAAAAAAAAAGTAAAAAACATAAAAAGTGTAAAAAAAACAAAGAATAAAAAAATAAATAAAATAAAAATAAATATTTAATAAAAAATAATTGTGCATATATTACACACACAAAAAACCCTACACATATTAGGTATCCACACAACCGTAATAACCTGTAGAATTAATCTAACAAATTATTAAGTGTGAAATGTGAATGGTCTAATAAAAAAAATGTAAAAACATTTTTTAAAATAATAAAAAAAATATTCTGCAATTATTTATAAGTGAACTTAAACTATTCCCTCATATAATACAACTCGTCTTGAATAAAACGAGGCCTCATCCAACTGCGTCATTGAAAAAATTTAAAAGTTACAACTGTTGAAACACAAAGAGGCAAAAACTAAAAAAATGTTCTGGTCATTAAAGGGGTTGTCTCACTACATTGATTCATCTTACCTCAGTCCTGTTTTCTTGGTTTCACTTTGAATTCAGGGGCGTGTTTACTGGCTTCTACTAGGTTGCAGTAGAAGCCAGGTCTGTAGCTATAGTAACCAGTGCTGGCAGCCTATCAGGATAGATCAAACAGGTCTGTAGCTATAGCGACCTAAGGAGCTGATGCAGCTCATACAAGAGGGGATATCTTGGAATAGGTAGGACACTGTTAATGGACACATATTGCAAAGTGACTTGTTTTTACAAGATCTTTAACATAAGATCTTTTAACATAATCCTTGTAGTGAGACAACCCCTTTAACTACTTTTCAGGCGTTGGGCTTAAGGGGTTAAAGAGGGTAAATTCTAATATCTTCTTACTTGAAGTCCAGCTTCTCCAGATCCAATTCTTCCATGTTCTCCAGACTTGTAGCTTCTTTCTGGAAAGAGGAGGAAATGGTGAATATTTCTCTGTTCCATGTGATCTATATCTCATAGGGAGGAGGCAGAAGAGGGGATAATATGACTTCCCATCCAGTGTTTTTTGGGATGTTTCTGTTCATAGCCATTTAAGCTTGTTGAGGTGTCGACCAAAGCTGATGGTAAACTAAAGAGAGACCAGAATGGCAGGAACATGAGTGAATATTTTCCAGCTTTAAAGGGGTTGTCTCGCTACAAAGATCAGCTTTCAACATGTTGGGAACACAAAATGAAGATGTTTTCCAAATATATTGGGTAGTTAATTTTTTTGTTTGTTAAGGAGCTACAAGTGATTTTATCATCTTCTGTGCTCTCTCTGGTTCCCCAAGTGACCGACCTGTGTACTTCTCCCCCCTCTGCTGTTTGTTCTATCTGATAGCAGGAAGTGACGTCATCACACAGGTAGTGCAGCACAGAACTCCGGACAGTGAGAGCTGGTTTGTTATCTGATCTTTCAGACAAAAGACAGTAATTTCCAGCTTCCCTGGTCCTGACCACATGAGATTTATCTAATTAGCAGAAGTCTGAATACACAGAGCTCATATGCTAATTACAGACAGCTTGACCAGGAAGTGACAGAGCAAAGCAGCATTATTTCATTCATGCATCCTATGAAACTTTGAGATGAGACAACCCCTTTAAAACCTTTATATTCTGAATGAATGTGGAGTTCCCTTACTTGGGCTGGAATATAAGATCACATTTACCCGTCAGTCCCATAACCTTCATTTTCTTTCGAAAGTTTTAAGATGTTGTTTTGGGGCTTCATTGGAAGCAGTGGTTACGGCACAGGGGACAGTGAGGGTGGGAGTAGAGCCAGGAAGAGATACAACCGTGATGGAAGCTATGGGAGCATGGAAGTACAGTGACCTGCGCCTCCATCTCATACTCTGTCTTGCAGATGACACATGACTGGGTCTCCTGCTCATATGTTATGTCCCTTGTTGGGAGGTTCACAATTTGGAAATCTCTCCTGCTGGGCCTAGGCTGTCGTCTTCCCTGTAGAGGTGGGTGTTGTGCAGCTGGTGTTGGTGGCTGCACCTGTGGCATTGCCTGTGGTGGTGGTCTCATCACGCCCATTCCCTGCAGCTGAATGTGGAGGCTGAATAGATGGTTTCCAAGATGTGGGTGTACAGGAGATCTGCTTGGAGCTGGCCCCACCCTGGATCTGTGGCTGGTGGAATGGGACGGCTGTTCTCCCTGCTGCTCTCTCCTGTTGCTCTGGAGGGCTCCTCAGGGGCAGGTATTAGCGGAGAGCGGCTTCTTTCTCTGCTCCCTTCTTGTTCTCTGCACCTTGGAGGAGATCTCGCCCATCTTCCTGTCCTCGTTGTGACAGCATTTATGCCTCTTTGATGTCCATCACTAGTAGACGGTCTTCCAAGATCCCTTTGAGAAGACCTCAGTCCATGGACAACTATGGCCTGACCTACAGAGAAATTATAAGGAGCATAATAAGTACAAGAAAGTTTTACAATTATACAAGCTTTTATCAAACATTTTAGTGCCATAAGAATGGACACTTTGGTTTCTATGAGTAATCCAGCTCTGCATATGCCTTCTCTATGGACGTGACAAGGCAGAGGCAAATCCAGAACAGAGCTCAGCTTCTCTCCCTTTATCATATAACCCTACAAATGACAAAGCTCAGCATTTTCCTCAATCATATAATCCTATATATCACAGAGCTCAGCTCCTCTCCTCTATCATATAACCCTATATATCACAGAGCTCAGCTCCTCTCCTCTATCATATTACTCTATATATATATAACAGAGCTCAGCTCCTCTCCTCTATCATATAAACTTATATATCACAGAGATCAGCTTCTCTCATCTATCATATAACCCTATATATCACAGAGCTCATCTCCTCTCCTCTATCAATAACCCTATATATCACACAGCTCAGCTTCTCTCCTCTATCATATAACCCTATATATCACAGAGATCAGCTTCTCTCCACAATCATATAACCCTATTTTATCACAGAGCTCAGCTCCCCTCCTCTATCATATAACTCTATATATCACAGAGCTCAGCTTCTCTCCCTCTATCATATAACCCTGTATATCACAGAGCTCAGCTCCTCTCCGCTATCATATAACCCTATATATCACAGAGCTCAGCTTCTCTCCCTCTATCATATAACCCTATATATCACAGAGCTCAGCTTCTCTCCTCTATCATATAACCTAAATATAACAGAGCTCAGCTTCTATCCTCTATCATATAACCCTATATGTCACAGAGCTCAGCTTCTCTCCTCTATCATATAACCCTACAAATGACAAAGCTCAGTATTTTCCTCTATCATATAACCCTATATATCACAGAGCTCAGCTTCTCTCCTCTATCATATAACCCTATATATCACAGAGCTCAGCTCCTCTCCTCTATCATATAACCCTATATCACAGAGCTCTCTCTCCTCTATCATATAACACTATATATCACAGAGCTCAGCTTCTCTCCTCTATCATATAACCCTATATATCACAGAGCTCAGCTTCTCTCCTCTATCATATAACCCTATGTCACAGAGCTCAGCTTCTCTCCCTCTATCATATAACCCTATATATCACAGAGCTCAGCTTCTCTCCTCTATCATATAACCCTATATATCACAGAGCTCAGCTTCTCTCCTCAATCATATAACCCTATATATTACAGAGCTCAGCTTCTCTCCTCTATCATAAAAACCCTATATGTCACTGAGCTCAGCTTCTCTCCCTTTATCATATAATCCTACAAATGACAAAGCTCAGCATTTTCCTCAATCATATAATCCTATATATCACAGAGCTCAGCTCCTCTCCTCTATCATATAATCCTACATATCACAGAGCTCAGCTTCTCTCCTCTATCATATAACCTATATATCACAGAGCTCAGCTCCTCTCCTCTATCATATAACCCTATATATCACAGAGCTCAGCTTCTCTCCTCTATCATATAACCCTATATATCACAGAGCTCAGCTTCTCTCCTCTATCATACAACCCTATATATCACAGAGCTCAGCTTCTCTCCTCTATCATATAACCCTATATATCACAGAGCTCAGCTCCTCTCCTCTATCATATAACCCTATATATCACAGAGCTCAGCATCTCTCCTCTATCATATAACCCTACAAATGACAAAGCTCAGCATTTTCCTCAATCATATAACCCTATATATCACAGAGCTCAGCTTCTCTCCTCTATCATATAACCTATATATCACAGAGCTCAGCTTCTCTCCTCTATCATATAACCCTATATGTCACAGAGCTCAGCTTCTCTCCCTTTATCATATAACCCTACAAATGACAAAGCTCAGCATTTTCCTCTATCATATAACCCTATATATCACAGAGCTCAGCTTCTCTCCTCTATCATATAATCCTATATATCACAGAGCTCAGCTTCTCTCCTCTATCATATAATCCTATATATCACAGAGCTCAGCTTCTCTCCTCTATCATATAACCCTATATATCACAGAGCTCAGCTTCACTCCCTCTATCATATAACCCTATATATTACAGAGCTCAGCTTCTCTCCTTCTATCATATAACCCTATATATCACAGAGCTCAGCTTCTCTCCCTCTATCATATAACCCTATATATCACAGAGCTCAGCTTCTCTCCTTCTATCATATAACCCTATATATCACAGAGCTCAGCTTCTCTCCTCTATCATATAACCTATATATCACAGAGCTCAGCTTCTCTCCTCTATCATATAACCCTATATGTCACAGAGCTCAGCTTCTCTCCCTTTCTCATATAAACCCTACAAATGACAAAGCCAGATTTTTCCCTCTATCATATAACCCTATATATCACAGAGCTCAGCTTCTCTCCTCTATCATATAACCCTATATATCACAGAGCTCAGCTTCTCTCCTCTATCATATAACCCTATATATCACAGAGCTCAGCTCCTCTCCTCTATCATATAACCCTTTATATTAATGAGCTCAGCTTCTCTCCTCTATCATATAACCCTATATATCACAGAGCTCAACTTCTCTCCCTCTATCATATAACCCTATATATTACAGAGCTCAGCTTCTCTCCTCTATCATATAGAACCATATATATCCCAGAGCTCAGCTTCTCTCCTCTATCATATAACCCTATATATCACAGAGCTCAGCTCCTCTCCTCCATCATATAACCCTATATATCACAGAGCTCAGCTTCTCTCCTCTATCATATAACCCTATATATCACAGAGCTCAGCTTCTCTCCCTCTATCATATAACCCTGTATATCACAGAGCTCAGCTCCTCTCCTCTATCATATAACCCTATATATCACAGAGCTCAGCTTCTCTCCCTCTATCATATAACCCTATATATCACAGAGCTCAGCTTCTCTCCTCTATCATATAACCCTATATATCACAGAGAGTCATTCCATGTCAAGTGAACCAATGATTTTTACCTCTATATTTTGTTTGAGATTTTGTTATTTGGTAGTAGTGTGTCAGAGAATACAAAATGTGAAGAAAAAAAAATTCTAGGATTTTTTTTTCTTTTTTAATTGATTTTCAAAGTTTGGAAAAGCGTGTATTTCGGTGTTGCCTGCCTTTACATTTCTCCTCATAACTCAGGCTAGAAAAAAGATAGAGAAAAAAATAAACACCATTCTACTCAGAACTGTACAGGCTTTCAAGAGATATGTCACAAGAGTATCTTCGTTAATATTTTACCCATGTGAACACAAACACAACATTTTAAAATGCATTTCTGAAGAAAAATGTTTAATTTAAAAATTTCCAAAAATGCAGATGTGCCTGCTATGCTCCTAGCCACATCTGTACCAAAATTCAAGTTGGGATTGCGATGGGATCATATTTAAAAATATAACTATTTCAGTGTCAATTCAAAAATCTTGAATTCAGATCTGTTCAGCTTGTGGTCTAAAAGTGTGGGGGTCTACACTCACCAGCCACTTTATTAGGTACACCATGCTAGTAACGGGTTGGACCCCCTTTTGCCTTCAGAACTGCCTCAATTCTTCGTGGCATAGATTCCACAAGGTGTTGCAACGATGCTCAATTGGTACCAAGGGGCCCAAAGAGTGCCATGAAAATATTCCCCACACCATGACACCACCACCACCAGCCGGAACCGTTGATACAAGGCAGGATGGATCCATACTTTCATGTTGTTGACGCCAAATTCTGACCCTACCATACGAATGTCGCAGCAGAAATCGAGACTCATCAGACCAGGCAACGTTTTTCCAATCTTCTACTGTCCAATTTCGATGAGCTTGGGCAAATTGGAGCCTCAGTTTCCTGTTCTTAGCTGAAAGGAGTGGCACCCGGTGTGGTCTTCTGCTGCCGTAACCATCTGCCTCAAAGTTGGCCGTACTGTGCGTTCAGAGATGCTCTTCTGCCTACCTTGGTTGTAACGGGTGGCTATTTGAGTCACTGTTGCCTTTCTATCAGCTCGAACCAGTCTGCCCATTCTCCTTTGACCTCTGGCATCAACAAGGCATTTCCGCCCACAGGACTGCCGCTCACTGGATGTTTTTTCTTTTTCGGACCATTCTCTGTAAACCCTAGAGATGGTTATGCGTGAAAATCCCAGGAGATCAGCAGTTTCTGAAATACTCAGACCAGCCCTTCTGGCACCAACAACCATGCCACGTTCAAAGGCACTCAAATCACCTTTCTTCCCCATACTGATGCTCGGTTTCAACTGCAGGAGATTGTCTTGACCATGTCTACATGCCTAAATGCACTGAGTTGCCGCCATGTGATTGGCTGATTAGAAATTAAGTGTTAACGAGCAGTTGGACAGGTGTGCCTAATAAAGTGTCCGGTGAGTGTATATTTACAAAGTAATCCATGATTTTTAGATATCACTGTATTATTTTATTATGTTACAGCTTAGAAGCAGGAGAGGACAGAGGAGAAAGCTTTGTTAGGGCTCAACCTGAGAATGAACAGAGGTAGACCGTGAATGCAGAGCAGATGATAGGCCAGCAGCTCTGTCAATCATGTGAAATATCTGCCCTCCACAGAGTCAGGAAGTAAGGGTATGTTCACACGGCACCTTGTGTCCGTGTGAACATCTGCTTTTGTGATGTGTGTCTGGGTCCGTCTGAATGGACCCAGACACGCATCTAACAATAAGCAGTGTGTTTAACACTGCCGGCAATGCGAGACACACAGCGCTTTCACATGAGCAATCGCTGATGCTTATTTGAATCGCGTCTGTCCAATGCGTCTTTCAGATGCGCTCCAAGAAATGACATGTCAATGCTTGGAGCACATCCAAAAGATGCATCGGACAGACGCGATGCAAATACTCATTGGCGATCGCTCATGTGAACGCCGCTGCGTGTTTCTCATTGCCAGCAGTGTTAAACACACTGCTAATTGTTAGATACGTGTCTGGGTCCGTTCAGTCGGACCCAGACACGCATCACAAAAGCAGATGTTCACACGGACACAAGGTGCCATGTGAACATACCCTAAGAGACAGATTCAGAGCTTTCATGTCCTGACATGTTAACTCTTGAACAAACATTAGTCTACACAGACATCAAGGGAGTCGGTGTGCTACAATATGGGTGAGTGTGTTCAGCGCTGGTGGCTGGCTACTGTACTCTCCAAAGATTGTGAAAATGAAGAAGTAGAATTGACTTTTGTACATCCTTCTAGTCCAGCACTATCCTTTGTGTATCCAAGAAAACCAGACAATTTAAAAGTTAACAAAAATCAGATATTAACTCGAACACCATGACAGGCCGTACATACTCTTTGACACAAAAGGAAATGGCCATTGCTAGTAAGCGCTTATTGACAACATTACATTTCACCCAATATAAGGGACAAATTGATGATAATAGGCCAGTTTAAAAACGTACTATTAATTGTTTGATTAGTTCATATTTTATAGAACCAGGATGTAACTACTGTACTATTCTTCTTAAACACTTCATAAATGACATGTTTAGTGATATAATAAAAAAAAATTGTTACATGTATAAATAGGTGTTAAAAATATTGGTTCTTGTAATTTTGTTTTTAGTAAAAAAAGTATAAAGCACAAGCGCCAATATAAAAGAGAGCTGCTGAAAAAATGTCAAGGGATTACTCTGCCTGTTTCCCAAAGTTTAATTACCAATTATACATAAAAACAAATTACACCAGTGCTAACTCTTCTATGTAGCTCCCAACTCAATATAGCAATTTTCCAGAAAATAGAAGAGCTCAACAATCACTATTGATTAAAGCAATGGTAAACACCTGATTAATCCACAATGAGCTCTTCTATCCCAATCAACTCCGTATCTCACAACTAAAGGTCATTATAAAATACACCTAAAAGCACCAAAAATTTCAAGAACTCTTGCTACAAACCTAGAAGCTCATTCCATAAACTGCATCCAATCGTACGATATCCACAGCGATCCACTTCACTGACAGAGTAAGGAACAGAACGTTCGTGTTTGAATTAACCAAGCCCTCTGCCCGGCAGCGCTCAGGACTCCAACACGTAAAAGATAGCTGGCAGACTAAGATGACGTCACGTAGACTACAGAGGCCTGTCCAATACAAGAATACCAACGCGTTTCGGAAAAAAATCACGACTTCCTTCAACAGGGCTGCAGTCGTGATTTCTTCCGAAACGCATTGGTATTCTTGTATTGGACAGGCCTCTGTAGTCTAGGTGACGTCACCTTAGTCTGCCAGCTAGCTTTTACGTGTTGGAGATCTGAGCGCTGCCGGAAGGAGCCCACCAGTTAGTCAACACAGTTCACATCTTTGGAGACAAGAGTACTGTCTCTTTAAGAACCACTCACTTGACATGTGTTACTTCACACAGGACCACTCCTGTTTCTCAGTCCCTATCACCTATTTGTCAACTTCTTTCTTCTATCAAACCCTTCTCTAACCTACAAATGGTTTTCTCGCCAAATTATTGCCCATTAGTCTACCTTCCTGTTCTAGTTTCACCAACCCTTACTAAGGCTATTCCCCAATTCTTCTCCCTAGCCAATAGTCTTCCTTATTTGAACCCCACTCTCAGGAACCCCACTTCACCACTACTATCATTGTCCAGTTCTTGCAGCATTGTCCAAACTGGACCAATATACCACACTAAAGACCTAACTTTCTAGGCCATGTATTTTCACAGTCAGTCCCTTTCTCGCCCTAGGATAGTGGAAGTGGCCACTTTACTAGCTCACACTCTTCTTAGTGATGTATAGTATTTGTTTAGCAAAGCAGTCCTAGAGATACTTACCCTTGCTGCACAGGTGACCCCTTTAATCACTTTAACATAGGCCAGTGCAACATCTACTGGTCTCTAGTCCACCAGCAGCTTTCAAACTCTTGCCTGTCTTGCAGAAGGGTAACCCCAGATCCTGATGTCCAGGTCCAGGTCCAATTCTCAATACTAAGGCTAAGAAACCAACTTAATACACCTCACAAGGTTTCTTCTCAATTTTCGCCCTGGCAACCAAACCCCAACTTTTTTTAACACTTTCCAGGGCTTTCTCCACTTAGTGCAGAGTTAATCCTCATTGGCTTCACTATGTGCACCGTCCTGCCACTACTAGTTCCCTCCATGGCCACTACTAATATATGTACCTTCCCTGTCAAACTTACAGTGGGTACGGAAAGTATTCAGACCCCTTTACATTTTTCATTCTTTCTTTCATTGCAGCCATTTGGTAAGATCCAAAAAGTTAATTTTTTTTGCTTATTAACGTACACTCTGCACCCCCTCTGCCATCTTGAAAGAAAAAAACAAATATAGATATTTTTGCAAATTTATTATACAAGAAAAACTGAAATATCACATGGTCATAAGTATTCAGACCCTTTGCTCAGTATTGAGTAGAAGCACCTTTTGAGCTAGTACAGCCATGAGTCTTCTTAGGAATGATGCAACAAGTTTTTCACACCTGGATTTGGAGATCCTCTGCCATTCTTCCTTGCAAATCTTCTGCAGTTCCCTCAGGTTGGGTGGTGAATGTTGGTGGACGCCATTTTCAAGTCTCTCCAGAGATGAATTGGGTTTAGGTCAGGGCTCTGACTGGGCCAGTCAAGAATGGTCATAGAGTTGTTCTGAAGCCGCTGCTTTGTTATTTTAACTGTGTGCTTAGGGTCATTGTCTTGTTGGAAGAAGAACCTTCGGCCCAGTCTGAGGTCCAGAGCGCTCTGGAAGAGGTTTTCACCCAGGATATCTCTGTACTTGGCCGCATTCATCTTTCCTTCAGTTGCAACCAGTCGTCCTGTCCCTGCAGCTGAAAAAAAAACCCACAGCATGATGCTACCACCACCATGTGTCACTGTTGGGATTGTTTTAGGCAGGTGATGAGTAGGACCTGGTTCTCTCCACCGCTTAGAATTAACACCAAAAAGTTCAATCTTCTTCTCATCAGAGCAGAGAATCTTATTTCTCATAGCCCGGTCCTTCATGTGTTTTTTTTTGCAAACTGCCTGCGGCTTTCATATGTCTTGCACTGAGGAGAGGCTTCCGTCGGCCGCACTCTGCCATAAAGCCCCGACTGGTGGAGGCTGCAGTGATAGTTGACTTTGTGGAACTTTCTCCCATCTCCCTACTGCATCTCTGGAGCTCAGCCACAGTGATCTTGGGGTTCTTCTTTACCTCTCTCACCAAGGCTCTTCTCCCATGATTGCTTAGTTTGCCTGGACGGCCAGGTCGAGGAAGAGCTGTGCTCATCCCAAACTTCATCCATTTAAGGATTATGGAGACCACTGTGCTCTTAGGAACCTTGAGTGCCGCAGAAATTTTTTTGTAACTTTGGCCAGATCTGTGCCTTGCCACTATTCTGTCTCTGAGCTCCTTGGGCAGTTCCTTAGAACTCATGATTCTCATGTGCTCTGACATGCACTGTGAGCTGTGAGGTCTTATATAGACAGGTGTGGGCCTTTCCTAATCAAGTCCAATCAGTTTAATTAAACACAGCTGGACTCCAATGAAGAAGAACTATCTCAAGGAGGATCAGAAGGAAATGGACAGCATGTGAGTTAAATATGATTGTCACAGCAAAGGGTCTGAATACTTATGACCATGTAATATTTCAGTTTTTCTTGTTTAATAAATTTGCAAAAATATCTACATTTCTGGTTTTTTTCTTTCAAGATGGGGGAGGGGGGGTGCAGAGTGTACATTAATGAGCAAGAAAAATTAACTTTTTGGATGTTATCAATGGGCTGCAATGAAAGAAAGAGTGAAAAATGTAAAGAGTTCTGAATACTTTCCGTACCCACTGTACATACCTGTTGACAAACACCGAAGTACAACATATGCGGCACGGTCCACTGTACTCAAGCTCCTGCACAAAATAGAGTAAAAAAGATATATAAGGCAACGTAGACCATACATGAAAAAATATTGCACCATCACTTTGTACATATTCTCTATGAAATGTATATCTTATTATGTACAACTATTATGCACTTTGCTCTTTAATGATATAATTGTATATTTGGGTATATATGTATGTTTTGCTTTGGACACATCAGGTGACATGTATGAATTTTGGTGCCCAGACGCCATTTGCTTTGTGCATTAGTAGTGTAGAATGCTCCTGAACCTATAAACCTGTTCTACTGCGGGTTATAGATTTAGCGTTTTCTAGCTACAAAGCAACACTTCTGGCTCAGGTAAACCCCTTTTAAAGTGCTCTACCTGTTCCAGCAGTAATGCACCTAGATTTGCCATACTGAAGCTATGAATGTGTAGATTCGTACGGTTCTAATGCGACACGCCTCCAGCACGCCCCCCAATCTCAGGCGCATTACAAAGTGCCACGGGCGCTCTGTAATGCGCCTGATATTGGAGTGCGCCTGATTACCAATATAGTAAAAGGAATCCACTGCACACCATATAAGTTATGCTTAAGATACGTAGTACAAAATGTTATTGATACTTAGGACGGACATCGCACACGAAAAGTTGCAAAAATAATACCAATAAATGTTTCACAAAATGGACATACAAAACCAAATTCTAGATAAAAAAAACCCTTTTTATCAAGGGAACAAAATGAGAAGTTTTTGACAAGAAAACCTTTAATTGCCACAACCAAAAATAGCGTATTTGTGAACTGTCTGAAAAAAGGGTTTCACAATACAAAAAGCATTCCCGCACACAAAATTTTAATAAAAAAACAAAACTTTTTTTGAAAAAAATTCTTTAACATCCAAAGAATCTCGTAAACAGGCCCAACGTTTCCACTAACTTTTTTGGGTTCCCATGGGCCTTAAACAACAAGCGCTTACTGTTTAGTTTAAATTATATCGAGGCCGGGCGAATTTGAAACACTTGAATCCCCATGGTTTGGAAATAAGGAAGGCGCCATCCTTCTTCCCTCCTAACAGGGGCATTTCATAAAAAAAAAATACTAAGGTAGGTTAAAGACGTAGGTAGGTATGGGAGAAAAAAACGTAGGCAGGTTTTAGCTATTAAATATGCGGGAGCCTGTCTTTGCGACGCAAGTGAAAAATGGGCATGGGTGAAAAGGGAGAAACACAAAAAGATTCTGAACGCCTATGCAGCTCCTTTGGGGGGGGATGCCACCAACAAACAGTTAAAAGTCTTTGTGGGGGGAATTGAGTCCCGTTGAAAACTTCTAATTGTGGGGGGAATAACGCTGGAGTTAGAACTACTACCTTAAATTCCCTTTAGTGAGTCCTGTTCTAAGTCCTGTAAATTCGTTTCTTGGGACTTCCTTGGAATTTTTTGTTGCAAAATTTTGTGAACTTGCTCCTTTTTCTTTCCCCTTTTTTGACTGGTTGTTGTGTGTTTTGCATAAATTTTCCCTTGCTAATAGGCCTGGTTTTCCCGTGCTTCGAATCTGTATTCGCACCACATATCTCAGTCAAAAAACGACCGATCTTTTTAGTTCTCCTCCATTTTTTTTCATTATAGATCTGGGTAGGGGGCTTCTTTCTTTTCCCAGGTGTAACCCCTTGGAGTAATCCCCAAGTCTCTGGCATATTTCCTTTTCTTGTTATCCATGATGTTTTTCAAAAAAAACCCCTTTTAATTTTGCTTTACGGGCGTTTGGAAAAAAATTAAAAATGCATTTCCTGGGGATTCACCTCAAAAGGGGGGTTTTGGGCGGGATGGGGTCACAAATTTTTACACAACCCAATTTGGGGGAAAATTCCCTACGAAACAAATACTGCCATTCGCCCAGTACCCAAGGCCTTCCATAGGGGAATATTAAGGCCCGAGGATTTTTTTCCCAGATAGGGGTTTTAATTTTGCAAAAAAAAATTGATCAAAGAGACTAACACAGGGAGGTTACCCTAAAGGGATTTATTAAAGCTAAAAAGAAAGTTAATAATAAGAACCAATTACAATTGTTGCAGGAAACCAATATTACAACCTGGGAATAACAAACAAAAACTAGTGTTTTCTAACAATTATAGTACTAAATTCTGAGAGATTCAAAGTATCTTCTATAAAAACATAAAAAATACTACGGCAGGACGTAACACTAACGATAATATTAGAGATAGTAGTACATTGTGTACCCAAAAGAAACAAAACATTGGGAGACATCTTATCCCCTAGTGTTTTACACGGTGATAAAAAATACCTTAAAAAAACTTGGCTTTCTCAAAAGGGGTTTTTCAGCTGCGTTGGGCGGCGTTGCAATGTATGTAAATTGAGTCTTAAAATAGATACATTCACAGATGTTAGTGAAACAGAAAAATACAAAATTCACCAATTCTGAATTGAAAACAGCCACCATGTGGTCTATATTTTTTTATTGCACCACAGCAATAAAAAATATGTGGGCAGTACCATCTGCAAGGTGAAGACCCATTTCGGAACACATCGCCAGTGTCAATAAATTACAGAGTCAGATGTCAGGGGCCCTAGACATTTTTTGGAACACACCAGACAACCTTGCGAGCTTTAAATACTCTGCCATAGAACAGGTAAAAAAGCACTACAGGGTGGCAATTGGCTAAAAAGACTAGGCAAAGGGAAGCCATGGGGTTTATTAAAGTTAGGAACACGTGCACCCCAAGAATTGAATTATCGCACAGATTTACTGTATATCTAATAAATCCATTACTGCTTTTTCAATTATCCTGCATTTAACCAATTTTTTTTTTCCTTCCTCTTTTTCTCTTCCTCCTTTTTTTTTTTTTTTTTTGGGGCATTTCATCTACATCCATTTGAACTGACTATCCGTCCACATTCTTTAAATATATATTGATATACTAGTAGCTACTGCGGGATAACAAACACACATTAGTAGCAACAATGTACATCTTACCTTTGTCCTTCCTGCTGCTTTCCTTCTATCTTTGTAGTTGGTTTATTATCTCTTATGCACGCCGTCATTATTCAGTATCATCATCACATGATGTGCTCCTAGTCACCTGATTGGTGGGAGTTTAGTTTTAAATATTGGCAGCTTCCAGTTGTCTAGTTCAGAGGTTCCCAACACTATTCCTCAAGGCACACCAACAGGTCATGTTTTCTGGCTTTCCTTAGCATTGCACAGGTGAAGTCATTATTGTCAGTGCATGCTGCACAGGTGATGTAATTATTATCAGTGCATTCTGTGGGAGATCCTGAAAACATGACCTGTTGGTGTGCCTTGAGGACTGGAGTTGGGGAACACTGGTCTAGTTGACAGTGAACAAGAGCACTGAGCTTGAAACGCGTCTGTCGGGCGCATTGCGTTTTGGCATATGTACATATGGCTGCTTTTTACATGTGTTAAAATAATTATATGAGTTTTAATCAATACCGGGCGAAGAAGCTGTTTGTTGCTGTGCATCCCGCACCACGGAGCTGCATAGGCGCTTCAGAATCTTGTTGTTGTTGTTTGCTAACCGCTTGGCCGGCGGCACGCCCTGGGATCATCACACTCAAGCGGATCCTCCAGAACAGAGACCATAGCCCTAATCAGGTGAGCCTCACATCTTGTTTTTGTTTGCGAGAAGGAGGACAGGTCTTTTCCACTCTTGCACCCACTATATACCTAACACCCCTATGTGTGCGTTACCTTTTACTTAATTACATTAATTAAAAATATAGTGAACAGGGCTGTACCAGCTTTCGGGCTGAAAAGAGGCCAGACTTCTGGCGCAGCCCCGTTCATACATGTCGCCAATTGTGCTTGAAAATGGCTCCAAGGAGTAGTTGAAACGTAGGGTGATTAGATTATCCTTTTATTTATTTTTTTTGTGAGTGCTGATTTCTTCCTTTGTGCTATGGAGGATTGAGGTCTTTACTTATCAGCTTGCACACCTTGATTGCTTTGTTTATATTTTGGAGGTACGGTATCCCCCAAAATTTTTGGGGGGTTCCATATATATTTACACAGGGGTGTAACTAGAATTCATAGGGCCCCATAGAAAAATTAGATGGGGTCCCACCACCTAATGACAATAAACTAAACAGCAACACAAGTAGCAATTAATAAATAAATAGCACCGCCACATATCAGTAGAGCTGGAGAGCAGAAAGCCACCAGCTACTTGTTCCCTACAAAAAGGAACAATGTTCTTGCAAATAAGTAGGGCCCTCTCAACCTCTGGGCCCCATAGCAGTCGCTATGGCAGTTACGTATTTACATATGCAATGTTTGAAGAAGCAAAGAAGTTAAGAAGTTTATGAGGGCAGGGCTCTATTTTCTTGCTAATGCTGAAAACTCCCTCCTGTAAGCTGGCATCCTGGAATACCTATTTTCTGGTGCCAACTACTCTGACAGGGTGTGGTGGCATTGCTACCTTCCTAAGGGCTAAATATCCTAAAGGCATAAACATGTAATGTTACATAAGGAGGGAGGAGACATGTGAATGCATAGTTAAAAAAAAAAAAATGGGGTCTTTCCACAAGCCCTTTAGGGATCTTTGCTCTAAACCAGTGCTCATATATTGCTATCAGCACACACAGTATTAATAGGTAGCTACAATTTCATATGGAGATATACAGGCTTATACCTGTGGCAGATTTGAGGGCCATAGTAACTAATTGCCACCCAGCGATCACATCATCAAAGGGGTTAAATGGCTGAGATCGGAGCTTCCACTGCTCTTGGCCTTTGCAGCAGGAGCCCAGTTGTCAGTCACTGTCAGCTTCTGTGCCCACACATTCAGCAATTATCATGTCATACCTGTACGTTATGATGCCATAAGACAACCCATGATGTACCGGTGCCACACTTGTAAGACTTGCCATCTCTTCTGAGGGAGTCCCTGAAAATTTTGGGGGGAAATTCAACTGGGAGTGGAGGACCATAAAAAAAGGTGGAGGGGGATAGAGACATGGAAGTATCTGTGGAAGATGGGGGGAGTTGTGAGAGATATGGAAGTAATGAAGCATCTGGTTTTAGGGGACCAGGGGAGCAGCTGGAGAGATAGGCAACAATGGGCTCTGTGGAGGGGGCCAGGGACATCTGTAGAGATAGGCAAGTAATGGGAGCAGTCTGTGTGAGGGGACCATGTGGAGCAGTCTGTGCGAGGGGGCATTGGGGGCGTCTGTTGGGGACCCTGGGGGAAAATCGGGAGAGATTCAAATAAAGGGGGAAACAGTCTTTTGAGGGGGGCCCTTGTGAGCTCTGTGTTAGGGGGGACTTTGGAACATCTTTAGAAATGGCAAAATGGGAGCATGTGTGAGGGACCATTGGGGGGATTGTGAAAAAGGCAGTATGGGGGGGTTTGGGGAGGGGCCATTGGGGGGCAGTCTGTGGCAGGGGGAAAGGGGGGCGTCTGTGTAGGGGGGCCTTTTTGGGCAGTCTGGAGAAAATGGCAAATAAGGGAAAAACAGCGTTGAGGGGCCATTGGGCGTCGTGAGATTTGGCAAGTAATGGGACAGGTGGGGAAACCTTTTGGGGAAATCTGTAGACATATGGAAGTAAAGGGGGCCGGGTTGGGTGGGGGGGTGGAACTTGGGAGCAGTCTGTGAGATATGCAAATAAGGGAGCTTGGTGGGGGACCATTGGGGGCAGTCTGGAGATTTTGGCAAGTAAAGGGGGATCTGTGGAGGGGGGCCATTGGGCAGTCTGTGAAAATATGGAAAATAAGGGGCAGTGGGTTTAGGGGAAATTTGGGGGCATCTGTAACTAGGGGAAGTAATGGGAGCAGCCTGTCGGGGAACCTTGGGCAGCTGGGACATTGGCAATAATGGGGGCAGTCTGGAACATATGGGAATAATGGGGGCTGTGTGGGGGACCCTTTGGGGCGTCTGTGAACATATGGGAAGTAAGGGGCGTGTGTGGGGGACCATTGTGGCATCTGTGAGACTTTGGCAATAATGGGACAGTGTGTGGGGGGACCCTGGGCAGTTGTGAGACTTGGCAATAATGGGGCAGTGTGGAGGGGGGCATTTTTGAGCGTCTGTGAGATTAGGAAATAATGGGGGGCAGTTTTTGAGGGGACCATTGGGGGCAGCTGTAGACATATGAAAAAAAGGGAGCATTGTGGACATATGGGAAGTAATGGGGGCGGTTGGGGGCCATTGGAGCAGTTGTGAGACTTTTGGCAAAGTAAGGGGAAGTGTGTGGGGCCTTGGGACAGTTGGAAAAATATGGCAAGTAATGGGAGCATCTGTGGTGAGAGGGGCATTTGGGGGGCAGTCTTTTTAACTTTGGGCAAAAATGGGCTCTGTGAACATATGGCAAGAAGGGACTCGTGTGGGGGGACCTAGGAGCTTTTTTTATTCGGGGACCATGGGAAACATGGGAAAAGGGGCAACAAGGGGACATTGTAGTTTTTTTTTTTTTTTTTTAATGAGCAGGTTACTAAGGGTCTTATTGGGGAAGATAGGTAAGCATAGGCATGTAGTGAGGGGGTGGTCACCGGCATCAAAAACAGCAACAAAAAGTTTTCCCGGGGGACTTCGGCTTTTACTCAGGTATTTTTTCTTGGGGACGTTACATGCTATGAAGAAAGGCACATGTCACTTACACACTTTTTTTAGACCTTTCTTTCTTGAACACCCAACCCCCCCTTTTGGTCCCCCCAGTCCAGCTTTTAAGGTGCGGGCACTACACTGCCCCCCGTCCTGGCCTTCTGTGAAAGGTGTGGTGCCGGGCGACACAACCCCACTTTTCCCCTCAAGGGGCCCCTGCTTTTCTGGCGGCCCCCCCAAATGCCCACCCTTTGCGGGGTTTGTTTACTCTCTTCAGGTCCACTCGTTGGGTCCCCACTTTCTCTGTTCAGTGCCCTCAATCTCGGGTAAGTCAGGTGCTCTCTTCGCTGGGCCTGCCCCTGTTTTTTGACGCCTGGATGACAGGGGTCCTTAACTTGCTTTTTACTAAACTATATGCAAAAAAACACAGTTATACCCTAATACAAAGGGGGCTACAGCCTCCCTCCTATAACTGTCCCCCCTGACCTCCCCCTTTTCGCTCTGTGATTGGCTGTTCACCTATAGTCCCAACTGTCATCTCCTAGATGAAACCCCCTTCATACGTTGGGCTATGTTCACCAGGGCTTATTTTCGGGGCTATTTACGACGTATTTACTCCGCAAATACGTCTAAAAAACGTTTAAAATCTGTCAAAAAGTGTGGCGCGTATTTCGCGTCAAATACAACCCCCATTCTTTACTATGAGGATTTCGTCGCAAAAATACCCTCGTGTAACGAGAGGCTATTTTACTTGGAATAAAAAGCTAATCAAATTTTGTTCTTTATGAAACGAATTTGGGGACTTATTTCCGACGTAATACTCCGAAATACACCCCGAAAAACCGTGTAACATACCTTGGGGTATGTTCACACGTGAAATTTTCGGGCCAATTCACCCTAATCCATAGTTCCATAAGAATTAGGATTACCCTCCCCCCCCGTTCGTACAACCGATCTATTGTACGGGGGGGAAGAAGGACATGTCAATTATTTCGGCAATTATTCCTGAGTAATGAATTCAATGGGGCCAGGGGGCTCCCAAACCCCCCCCCCCCCCCCACCAGGGGAATACACGCTATTAGCTGATACTGTCACGCCGCAGTACATCGTGTGAACAACCCAAGGGAATCTTTTAACACTCAGACATTTCCCATACAAACATATAATATATTACAATTTTTGAGCCTTTTGAGCAGTCTTGTGAGGGGGCCCCTTTTGGGGCATCTGTGAAAGATGGGAACATGGGGCAGTCTTGAAGGGGGGGGATTTCTGCAGCTGGTGACAATTAGGGGGGTCGGTGTACGGATTATGGGGGCAGTCGTTTACAGATTAAAGGGGGGGCATCTGTGGACAGGGTTTATGGGGGGAGTCTGTGTGACAAGATTATGGGGGCAGTCGTTGACAAATTTTTGGGGGGGAGTCTGTGTGACAAAAGGGATTATGGGGAGCGTCTGTTGAGGGCCATGGAACAATTGGCGAGAAGGGCAAGTAATGGGGGCAGTCTGTGTGAGGGTCATCGGAAAATCTTAAGAAAGAAAAGCAACAATGGAACATCTATGGATGAAGGGGAGAATATGGGGGGAAGTCTTGTAAAGAACAGGGGACAGTCGGCACAGAGGGAATAAATTAAACAAGGCTTTGAGATACATGACAAAGAATTCAAAATGGTGACTTGGCCTCTCAATCGTGTTGAGTATTTTTGGGATATGCTGAACAAATAGCTCATCCAAAATGGAATTAACACATAAAATCCAAACTCTCCCCTTTTGGGGGGGGCCCCTAATGGGGTCCCCCCCCCCACGACCTCCCGGCAGAGTTGGCATTTCTCCCCCCGCCACAGGCCGGGGGGGCCCCGGGGCAAAGTACGCTGGGCCTACCTGGGTGCCGTCGGGCCCGCTCCTATAGCGGTGAAGCCCGC
Source organism: Phyllomedusa bahiana (assembly GCA_025379985.1). NCBI lineage: Eukaryota > Metazoa > Chordata > Amphibia > Anura > Hylidae > Phyllomedusa > Phyllomedusa bahiana. Next base: position 17,757 of record JAODAL010012503.1, on the reverse strand, counting down.
AGCGGCCCTCACCCCCGGGCAAATTTCACGATTTGGGTGGGGCCGCAGCCGCAAAAATCTCAGCATAGGGGAGAAGGCAGGGGGGATCTTTTCCCCTCCTCCCTTCTCCCCCCTGTATGACACGCCGGTGCGGCTGTACAACAGGCCCAGGGGCGCGGGGGGTGAGCGGGGCTGCCTAAACTCCCCCGCGCCCGCGAAACCCCCCTTTTTTCCCGGGAAAAGCCCCGGACCTGCAGGAGCCGGTGGTAAGTGGCTTTTTTATTTTTTTTTTTTTAGTTTATGGGGGGGAAAACCCCTAAACTACAAGGGGAGGGGGGGTTCTCCCGGGCAACAAGGGGCACTACCGGGCTACAAGGGGGGGGGCCCAACCGGGCCCAAACAAGGGGGGCACTACCGGGCTAAAAAGGGGGGGGCACAAACCCGGGCTAAAGGGGGGGCCACTCCCTTCAAACCCAAGGGGGGCACACCTGGCTAAAAGGGGGGGGGCACACCTTGAAACAGGGGGGCACTCCCTTTGGCAACAAGGGGGGGCCCCTACCTGGCAAAAATTGGGGGGGCCCACACCTGGCTAAAAAAGGGGGCACTACCGGCTAAAAAGGGGGGCACAAACCTGGCTAACAAGGGGCATCTACCTGGCAAAAAGGGGGGGGCACAACCTTGCAAAAAAGGGGGAAATCCCCCGGCTAAAAAAGGGGGGGCATTAAATGGAGGGGGTGGGGGTTTTTTAAAAGGGGGCAGGGCACCCCGGGCAAGAGGGGCTGTCCAGAAAATTTTTGGCCCGGCGGCGGAGCGCACCGCCCTTTTGCAATCTCCTGCTTTTTCAATTTCAAAAAAAAACAACTATGGGCTTAACAGCATCAAGGGCACCTGGGGAAACAGTCACGGGCCCTCCCCAAAACATATGAAAAATTTTCACCAACCACCTCCATTGGGGGAGGGTTGGGAGGGCCCCCATAGGGACAATAAGCCACCAGTAGGGAAGTAGGCTAACTAATAGTTAAGGGAACCCCATACTGTAGGCCCGGGTAAACCAGTGTCGGACTTGGGGGGGCTGGGGCCCACAGGGGGGTTATTTTGGGGGGGCCCCCCCCTTGATCTTTGGGGGGCCCCCCCTACTGTAGTAAAAATAATTTCCGGCCCCCTTTGGGCAAAATGCCCCATTTTACCACATAATACAGTGTGAAAAACAAATTGGGGATTGGGGAATACAAAACAAAAGAAATCCAAATAAGGCCCCGTCTAACCAAAATAACACAGGGGGAAGTAGCTCCAAACCCCTATCCCCCTCCACCCACATACAATATCCCCCCCCACCCACATACAATATCCCCCCCCACCCACCCTACAATATCCCCCCCACCCACATACAAAAAATCCCCCCCCACCCACATACAATATCCACCTCCCCCAACCCCCATACAATATCCCCCCCCAAAGCCCACATACAATATCCCCTCCCACCCACATACAATATCCCCCTCCCCCCCCCAAAACAAAACCCCCTCCACCCACATACAATATCCCCTCCCCCCACATACAATACCCCCTCCACCCACATACAATATCCCCCCCCCCACAAACAATTCCCCCCCCACCCACCCTACAATATCCCCCTCCACCCCATAAAAAATTTCCCCCCACCCACTACAATATCCCCTCCACCCATACCAAAATCCCCCTCCACCCACATACAATATTCCCCCTCCCCCACCCACATACAATAACCCCCACCCCCACATCAAATCCCCCCCCCCCACATACAATATCCCCCTCCCCCCACCCTACAATTCCCCCCCCCACCCACAAAACAATAAACCCCCCCCAAACCCCCATACAATAACCCCCCCACCCCCCATACCAAAATCCCCCCCCCCACCCACATTCCATATCCCCCCCCACCCCCATACAATTTCCCCCCTCAACCACATACAATATCCCCTCCACCCACATACAATTCCCCCCACCACCCCATTCCATTTTCCCCCCCCACCCACATACAATATCCCCCTCCACCCACCAACATACTCCCCCCCCACCCCCCATACAATATCCCCCTCCACCCACATACAATATCCCCCCTCCCCCCCCATACAATATCCCCCGCCACCCCCCCAAAAATTTAAAAATTTCCCCCCCCACCCACAACAAATCCCCCTCCACGTTTCCCCTTGGTCCCGCACCTCAAACCCCCTTCTAAAATAAACACCGCCGGAAAGTAAAAAGTGAAACTCCTATCACAGGGACAACAGGAACCCCCCAAAAATTACAAACCCCCCCCGCCAATTTAAACCCCAATTTCCCCCCCAATTTTAACCTACAACAAACCCCCATATAGAACCGCAAAGATGTCAGACACCATCTTAGGTAAAACCTTTCAACAACCCTTGCCCCAATTAAAAGAGAAAACCACAAAGAAAAAGGGTCAGACACCAGCTCAGTCACATCACATTACATGGGGGACAAAAAATGATCCAATAAAAAGTAACATAACCCCTTAAAACCAGGACTCACCAAAAACGTCCTATCGAAGAGTCCGGGTTTTCCCCTCTCATTGTCGTTCTTATTCCCCCTTTTTTTCGCATCATTCCGCACCTCATAAGACTTTCCCGACACAACTCATCCCCGCAAAATTTCACACAAAACTTTTTAATTCCCCAATTTTCCAGGGATCTTTTTAAACCCCTTCCCACCTCTTTTAAAAAACCCCCCAGGGGGGGGAAAGCGGTACAAAAAAATAAAATTAAAAGGCCAGTTAAACCTTGGGGGGTTTGGGGGGTTTGGGGGGAAGGGCTAATCCCCCTGGGAAAAATGCAGAGTAAACAGGCAGTTAGGGGGGCTCTTTTTTTATAAACAGGGATTTTAAGGGGCTCTTTAGATATTTTACAGGGAGTTAAAGGGCCCCTTTTGGGGGTAACAGGCAGGGTTTGGGGCCCCTTTAGGGATGTACAGGGGAAAGGTCTCTTTTTGTATATACATAGTTAGGGGGCCCCTTTAGCTATGTGCAGGAAACAGCCCCCCCTTTTGCTATATTAGGGAAATCAGGGGCCCCCCCTTTTCTAATTTTAGGGATCAGGGCCCCCTTTAGCTTTTGTGGGTGGGAGTCAGGGGCCCCCCTTTGGGGAGTCAGGGGCTCCCCCTTTTTTATCAGGGCCCCCTTTTTTATAGCCAGGGGCCCCCTTTATGTAGTTTAGGGGCCCCCTTTTAGTATCAGGGGCCCCCCTTTTTGTACCAGGGGGCCCCCTTTTTTTTTTAGGGGCAGGGGGGCCCCTTTTAAGGGAGTCAGGGGCCCCCTTTATGAAGTCAGGGGCCCCCCATAGAGCCCGGGCCCCCCTGCCCCCCATAAGGGTTTTTAATCAGGGCCCCCCCTAAGCCGGGTCCCCCAAAAATTTAACCAGGGGCCCCCTTTTAGAAGTCAGGGGGCCCCCCTAAATAGCCCGGGCCCCCCATAGTAACCCGGGGCCCCCCATAGTTAAACCCGGGCCCCCCATAGTACCCGGGGGCCCCCCTTTTAGCGGGGCCCCCCAATTTGTAGTCAGGGGGCCCCCCTAGAAACCAGGGCCCCCCATTGAGGGTTTTAATTTAAGGGGGCCCCCCCTTTGTATGGGCCCCGGGGGCCCCCCCTTTTATCAGGGGACCCCCCCTTAGTAGTCAAAGGGCCCCCCCTTTTAGCCCCCCCCTAGTAGCCAGGGGCCCCCCTTTGTAGCCCGGGCCCCCTTAGTAGCAGGGGCCCCCTTTGTATCAGGCCCCCATTAATTAGTGCAGGGCCCCCCAAAAGTAGCCAGGGGCCCCCCCCCCCTTTGTAAACCCGGGGCCCCCTTTTAAGGGTAGTCCAGGGGCCCCCCTTTGGCCAGGCCCCCCCCAGTATCAGGGGCCCCCTTATAATGGGTTTCCCTGGGCCCCCTTTTCCAGGTTAATTAAAACCAGGGCCCCCCCTTAAAAAATTTGTCCCGGCCCCCCCCCTTTTTAAGTCAGGGGGGTTGGCCCCCCCCCTTAGTAAACCAGCCCCCCCAAAAAGGTTTTTAAACCAGGGGCCCCCCCCCCGGGCCCCCCCCTAGTTCCCCCCCGAGCCCCCCCCCCCTTATGGGTTTGTCCCGGCCCCCCCCCCCCAACCCCCCAGTCAGGGCCCCCCCTTGAAATAGGGGCCCCCCAAAAGGGGGCCCCCCCTTTGATCCCCAAATGGGCCCCCCACCCCCATAGTAGGGCCCCAGGGTCCCCCCCCCCCCCCTCCCCCTTTTAGTGTCCCGGGCCCCCCCCCAAATAGTCAGGGCCCCCCCCCCCTTGTAAAATCAGGGCCCCCCCCCCCCTTAATAGTCAGGGGGCCCCCCCCCCCTTTGACCCCCCCTGCCCCCCCCCCCCTTAGTACCCGGGCCCCCCCCCCTTTTAGGGTTTTTAGTCAGGGGCCCCCCCCCCTTTTAGCCCGGGGCCCCCCCCCCCGTAGTAGCCGGGGCACCCCCCCCCCCCTTAGTAGTCAGGGCCCCCCCCTTAGCAGTCAGGGGCCCCCCCCTTTGTAGCCCGGGCCCCCCCCCAGTATCCCGGGGCCCCCCTTAGTAAATCCCGGGGCCCCCCCTATAGCCAGGGGCCCCCCCTTTGTTAGCCAGGGCCCCCCACCCCCCCTTTTTAGCCAGGGCCCCCCCCCTTTTAAAGGGCCCCCAGGGGCCCCCCAATACGGGGTAGGTCCCGGGGCCCCCCCCCCCCCTTTGTAGCCCGGGCCCCCCCCCCCTTTTGTACCAGGGCCCCCCCCCTTTTTTTTCCCGGGGCCCCCCCCCCCTTTGAAACAGGGCCCCCCCCCCTTATATCGGGGGGTCCCCCCCCCTATTTAATAGGGCCCCCCCCTTAAGCCAGGCCCCCCCCCTTTTGTAAACCACCCCCCCCCCCCCCAATAGACGGCCCCCCCCCCAGTTAGGGCCCCCCCAGGGCCCCCCCCCTTTGTTAGGGCCCCCCCCCCCCATAGTAGGGCCCCCCCCAGGGGCCCCCCCCCCTTTTAGCCCGGGCCCCCCCCAGTAGTCCCGGGGCCCCCCCCCCAGTAGCCCGGGGTGCCCCCCTTAGTAGTCAGGCCCCCCCATAAGGGTTTTGTTTAGGGCCCCCCATATAGCCAGGGGCCCCCCAATAGGGCCCCCAAAGGGGCCCCCCCCCTTTTTTTGTAGCCAGGGTGGCCCCCCCCCTTTGTAGCCAGGGGCCCCCCTTTTAAGGGTAGTCCCGGGGCCCCCCTTTAAATTTTTTAAATCAGGGGCCCCCAAGTACCCGGGGCCCCCCCTATACCAGGGGGCCCCCCCTAGAACCAGGCCCCCCTTTTTAGCCAGGGCCCCCCCCCCCTTAGTAGCCAGGGCCCCCCCCCCCTTTTGTAAATTTCCGGCCCCCCCCCCTTTGTAATCAGGGGGCCCCTCTGATTTGTCAGGGGCCCCCCCCTAGTAGCCAAGGGGCCCCCTTTGATATTTTAAAAAAAAAAAAAAAAAAAACCACCACTTACCTGGGTTTCCCGGGTCCCCAAACCCCCCCCCGGGTCCCGGCAGGTCCCGGCCGCTCGACCCCCGCCGGGTCCGTACTGGGGCCCCCGCATAGGCCGGGGGAATGACTCACCGGGGGCCCCCTATCACCAGTAGGGGGCCCCCGCCCGGAAGGGTGAAAGGGCCCCATGCGTTCACCTGCCGGGGGGAAACCCGCGGGGCGCAGCGCTATGGGGCTGTGCTCCGCTTTCCCCCCCGCGCAGCCCCCCCGGGGCGGGGCAATTTGTCCCCCCCAAATCCCGGGGTGGGGCTCTGGGCGCTCGGTAGGCCCGGGGCCCCCTCCATACCGGGTGCCAGCCCGGGCCCCGGGGGCGACGGGAACGCCTTTCCCGGGGGCCCAAAGCGGGTCGGGGGGGCCCCCCGGGGGATTCCCCCCGGGGCCCCCCCCCCCCAGTCCGAGCCACCCCGGCCCCAGGCATTTGGGGAGGTAAGGGATCAGATCTCCACTAAACCCAGTAACCTACTTAATAGGCAGAAAACCCCCCTTCTTAATTTAAACACAAAACCCTTTATTTGAAAAACAAAAAAAATAAAACTCACTTCTCTCACATTAAAGCAACTTACAAGACTAAGCAGGGGATAAAGGGACCTGAGGGATCCTGACTCCAAACCCCAGGATCCAGGGGTGTCTCCGAATTTCCCATCCACGGGTTTTGGGCTCCCTTTGGGGCCCCCATATGCTATTGGGCACCTTGCAACTAAACCCTTTCTTCTTTATTTTATAAACAACTGTGGTTTTCCCTAGGGCCCCATCTTACAACTTACAGGATCTACTGATCATGTCTTGATGCAAGAAACCACAGAATACCTTTTAAAACAGGGCATAGCCAGGGGTGCCAAATTTAAATTTTGGGGGCCCCCAAAACCCCAAATGCCTGGTCCCCTTTTCCCTGTCCTGCCCCCAAACCCCCCCCCCTTTTCAGGGACCACCCCCAAAAATGTCCCTCCCAAACCCCACCAATTCATGTCCTAGCCCCCAACCCTTTTTGCAAGGGGGGGCCCTCCACACACAAACGGGCAGGGGGGAAATGGGGGCCCCCTCACAACACACACACTGGGGCCTCTCATCAAACGGCTTTAAACCATTGTGTTGGCCCCCCTCCTCCCCGGCGCTCCCCCCCGCCATGCCCAAGTGTAATGGAAAATAAGAAGGCCCCTTAAAAGGGGGGCCCCCTTTTTTCACCGGGCCCCCGTAAAATGTTCCCCTACCTCCTTGCAGCACCCTTGGGGGTACAATGGGGTGCAAGGGAGCATTTGGTTTCCCAGGCCCCGTACGGGGGCCCCAAAATTTCCCTTTTGCAACATAAGAACAAACCCAAAATTTGCCAAGGGGACATGGCAGGGTGGGGGGGGGCCCTTTTTTACTTTTTTCACTAGTGCCCCCAAGGGTTTAAGTTACGCCTCTGCTTCAAAATTTTGTATTCATTACTTTATTTTGGGGCAGACCTAGGGGAAACCAAATTTCACACTATTGGGCAGGTTTTTAAAAGCAGGTTTTAATAAATGTACCAGTAAGGGAGCTGTTCTTTCCCTTAAAAAAAAAGATCAAAAGCAAGTTGGATAAATAAAGTAATTACTTTGCTAAATCACCAGAATTTTGTATTTTGCAGGAAAGGACAGTAACATTATTGATTTGCATTTGTGCACAATGTTAGATTGAAATACATTTGGTCAATTACTTATATCCTGCGGCTTGTTGCCTGAAGAACCTTCTGAATAAGGAATGTTTGTTAATTAGACAATCCAATATTTTTGCATTTATCCGTCAAGCTCCAGCTTCACTGAATGCAAAAGCAAATCCTTCAGACTACATAGTGATTAATCTCCATAAGTGCTTTATTTATGCAGGAGCTGCTTAGCAAAAGGGACAGCGGTATTCAGTACATACTTGACAACTATTGAGAAGTGGCATCAGGGAGAAAAACTCTTGTTATAAGCTACCCATTTATGTAGGGCACAACCCCCCACCCTCCTCAACCTAAGGCATTTGAATCACATGTAATTCATACAGTAGAATCTCCTTTAGCACAATCCAAAATAAATACAAACCCTAAAACAATATAGACCCCAGATCAGACCCCCTAAATACAGACCCTAGACAAGACTCCTCGAACAAATACTGACTCCAGACCAGACTCCCTAAATAAATGCAGATCCCCGGGCACTAAACCAGTACAGACCCCAGATAGCAACCCCTAAATAACAGGTGTCAAACACAAAGCCCACAACCTCATTTTATGTGACCCGCGATAAAACAGCTAAAGGGCTTGCGTAGTTACGCTTTATATAGTCTTAAAGTAACATTCAGCCCTTTGAGGGCAAATATGATGTGGTCTTTGGATAAAATTGGGTTTTCTATATATGCCCCAGTTACAGGGGGAAATACAACCCTCCTGAAGTCCCTGCAAAGCTGATGTGGGCCTGACAAGACCCAACAGCTTCTGCACTCACCAAGCCCTGACAATCACATGATCACAGGGGCCAAGAAGCAGGAAGCCTGAAGGCTCCCTGCTAATTTCTATATACAACACTCATTGACCACTGAATATACAATAATCGAGAAGGCAGGGACTGTAATAAACTGTCCCTGCCTTCTCTCTGGACTGCCTGCTAACCTCAACAGCCATCACTCCGATCCCGCAGCCGTATAGTTATTGTTCAGCGATGATGAGTTAGATGCTGACTGCCTGGACTTAGTCATCAGTAGTCACGAGTAGTCATCATCAGTATGAACCCCCACCTTTTAAAGTGAGCTACACCCTGGGCAACTACCCACCCCACATGCCCTGCAGAATGGGCCTGTGTGTAGTGTAGGAGATGGTCAGGACACCATACAGCATGTCTCCTCATTACATGTTTGCCTTAAAGGGGTTGTCTCACTAGATTGATTCATCTTACCTCAGTCCTGTTTTCTTGGTTTCATTTTGAATTCAGGGGCGTGTTTACTGGCCTCTACTAGGCTGCAGTAGAATCCAGGTCTGTAGCTATAGCAACCAGTGTTGTCAGCCTATCAGGAGAGATCAAACAGGTCTGTAGCTATATTGACCTGAGGAGCTGATGCAGCCCATACAAGAGGGGATATCTCAGAATAGGTAGGACACTGTTAATTGACACAAATTGCAAAGGGACTTGCTTTTGCAAGATCTTTAACATAAAAAGCAATCCTTTTAGCGAGACAACCCCTTTAAAGTGGCTTCTTGGACTGGAAACTGCTGTATTTCACCAATTTGCTTTATAAATCTGTGACATAAAAACACATAAAGACACACAAATGCAAATGGCGGGCCACACGGCGACCGTCACCAGTCTCAAGTGCACAGGAGTCCTATTCTGTTCTCACCCTGTGGTCTTGATAATTTTTAACCACATACCAATTTTTTAATATACATGTGTTTAAATTCTGCTCCTGTACCTTATTTATACCAATTCAGTAGTTTCTATCTGGAAATTAAAAAACAATGGTACGGCCCACATTCCTGTCCATAGTGATGGCTGCCATAAAGTAAATATCTGGAGTAAACCTAGTGTCAGTGTAAGGATTCGGTGGATTCGCTGGACCACCGCAAGCGATGATAGGTAAGCCACGCCAGGGAGTGGAGTCTAAGTAGCCCCCGGTATTCACCAGAGCCCGCCGCAAAGCGGGATGGATTTGCTGCGGCGTGAGGCTACCAGGTCGCTAACCCTGACGTGCCATGCCTGCGGTTGCGGACGGGGTAATGCGTGGTACATAGTCGTAATCCAGAAGCGTAGTCGGGGACAGGCAGGAGGTCAGGACAGGCGGCAGAGGTTCGTGGTCAGAGACGGGCAGAAGGTCAGGGCAGGCGGCAAACAGGCAAGGTCAGGATACGTAGCGGGACGGACTGGTACACGGGTAAGCAGACAGAATTCCAAAACACTCTCAAGACAAGGTACGCACACCAACAATCTGGCAGAGAGTGCAGGTGGCGTATACCTTATATAGGACCAGCGCCCGGCAATTGACTAAATTACCGGTGCACTGGCCCTTTAAATCCAGACCAGCCGACGTGCGCGGCGGCCGGGACAGGCAGGAGCAGCGTGCACAGGAGCGTGGATAGGTAAGTGAGCCGGCGCCGGGACCCGGGCAGCAGGGGAATGGTCGCGGACAGCCGCGGCACCCGCGCCGGACCCCCTGCGGACAGGGGGGCGGCCGCGGGTGGAGACGGCACCCGCGCCATCCCCCATGAGTCAGTCATGTGACCTCCTGATTAACAGCAGGTTACATTACATCTATGGGGTAACTGAAGAAGAATACTAGTGGAATATTATTATTAATATGGTTATTCCAGCAACCCTTTCACTGTGTGCAGTTACTGTCTCTCTAGGGGATGTCATGTTGTTAATAAAGTTAACTGTAAAAAAAAAAAAAAAAAGCAGAAAGATGAGACCGAGAGAAGAATGGGCAGCGTGGTCTCCACAGACACTGACAGGCATGATAAGACACTGCTGGAGGTAGAAATACTGGAGAAGTTCTGCTCCTCCCTACACTACTGTTACCTGGATAACATGACCTGTGTGGTGGTCAAATGGTAAGACGTGGATGGAGGTAGTAATACTGGAGAAGTTCTGCTCCTCCATACACTACTGTTACCTGGATACCATCGTCACATGACCTGTGTGGTGGTCACATGATAAAAGGCTGCTGAAGGTGGTAATACTGGAGAAATTCTGCTCCTCCATAGACTACTGTTACATGGATACCAGGGTCACATGATAAGATGCTGCTGGAGGTGGTAATACTGGAGTAGTTCTGCTCCTCCATACACTACTGTTACCTGGATACCAGGGTCACATGACCTGTGTGGTGGTCACATGATAAGACGCTGCTGGAGGTGGTAATACTGGAGAAGTTCTGCTCCTCTATACACTACTGTTACCTGGATACCAGGGTCACATGACCTGTGTGGTGGTCCCATGATAAGACAATGCTGGAGGTGATAATACTGGAGAAGTTCTGCTCCTCAATACACTACTGTTACCTGGATACAAGGGTCACATGACCTGTGTGGTGGTCACATGATAAGACGCTGCTGAAGATGGTAATACTGGAGAAGTTCTGCTCCTCCATACAATACTGTTACCTGGATACCAGGGTACACATGACATGTGTGTTGGTCACATGATAAGACGCTGCTAAAGGTGGTAATACTGGAGAAGTTCTGCTCCTCCATACACTACTGTTACGTGGATATTAGGGTCACATGACCTGTTTGGTGGTCACTTGATAAGACACTGCTGGAGGTGGTAATACTGGAGAAGCTCTGCTCCTCCATACACTACTGTTACCTGGATACCATGGTCACATGACCTCTGTGGTGGTCACATGATAAGACCCTGCTGTAGGTGGTAATACTGGAGAAGTTCTGCTCCTCCCTACACTACTGTTACGTGGATATTAGGGTCACATGGCCTGTTTGGTGGTCACTTGATAAGACGCTGCTGGAGGTGGTAATACTGGAGATGTTCTGCTCCTCCATACACTACTGTTACCTGGATACCAGGGGTCACATGATAAGATGCTGCTGGAGGTGGTAATACTGGAGAAGCTCTGCTCCTCCATACACTACTGTTACCTGGATACCAAAGGTCACATGACCTGTGTGGTGGTCACATGATAAGACACTGCTGGAGGTGGTAATACTGGAGAAGTTCTGCTCCTCCATACACTACTGTTACCTGCATACCAGGGTCACATGACCTGTGTGGTGGTCACATGATGAGACACTGCTGGAGGTAGTAATACTGGAGAAGTTCTGCTCCTCCATACACTACTGTTACCTGGATACCAGGGTGCCAACATGACCTGTGTGGTGGTCCCATGATAAGACACTGCTGGAGGTGGTAATACTGGAGAAGTTCTGCTCCTCCATACACTACTGTTACCTGGATACCAGGGTCACATGACCTGTGTGGTGGTTACATGATAAGACACTGCAGGAAGTAGTTATACTAGAGAAGTTCTGCTCCTCCATACACTACTGTTACCTGCATACCAGGGTCACATGACCTGTGTGGTGGTCACATGATAAGACACTGCTGGAGGTAGTAATACTGGAGAAGTTCTGCTCCTCCATACACTACTGTTACCTTCATACCAGTGTCACATGACCTGTGTGGTGGTCACATGATAAGACACTGCTGGAGGTGGTAATACTGGAGAAGTTCTGCTCCTGCATACACTACTGTTACCTGGATACCAGGGTCACATGACCTGTGTGGTGGTCACATGATAAGACACTGCTGGAGGTGGTAATACTGGAGAAGTTCTGCTCACCCATACACTACTGTTACCTGGATACTAGATCACAGGTGGCATGATGCAGCAGTGTCATCACGCCTCCTGCAATGGTGGGTCTCCTAGGCCAGAAGCAACATTGCCGGCTTCTGATAACACCAAGGAAATCCAGACCTTGAGAATATACGAGGTTCAGAACAGCGCTGAACCCACCACATAATGCACCCCTCTCAATGTAACATATGAAGACCGAAGCAAAAACTGAGAGTCAAGGGTATAGATAAAAAATACCTTTATTAGTTACAAACAATAAAAAACAATCGTATAGATAAGTATATGAGTCCGTAAGAGTCCAAGAAAGAAATGGATGGCCAGGGTGAATATGCAGGCAAGAGAGATACATAGAATATTGTCGTTGTGGATTAATTAGTAAGAAATAGATCACATACCCAAGGGTAGTGAGGACCATCATAAGTAAATGCAAAGTTAGGCATATGTATCAACATACCCAGGGAAGTGAAATATATTGCACAACAAAGTGATAAGGTCTCTTACCGGCAGTTCACCCCGTCCAGCACCCTCCCCAACGCACGTTTCGCGTCAATTGACGCTTCCTCAGGCCCCAAGAATTAACTCACTAGTGGACCTCAAAATCAAAACCCCCTATGGGCCCCCAAAACCTTTGGGTTAAAAAAGAAAAACCGGGAAAACGGAGGTTCCCCCCCAAACACTATGCCCCCCCTCCCCAATGCCCTTGGGGGACCGAAAAAAACGCGGGATTTTAAATATTTTAAGACCCCCTAAACACTATGTATGGATCCCAGGTAAAGGGGGGGAAATATAAAAATCTGATGTTTTGGAAATTTGGACACATACCAATGTAAACCAAATATAATCAAGTGGCATAGGGCCACATCCCCCCCGAAGGGGGGTTTTGGCCAAAAATTGGGTTTTCTAAAACCCCCAAAAACCCCCCAAAAAATTTGGGGGAAACGGGCCGAAACCACAAAAATGCCCCCCCCAATAACATAGGGGCCAAAAGAAAACTAAGTGGGAAAAAAAAGTCCTTTTTTTTTCAAAAAAAAAAAACAGTTAAAAAATAACCAAACCCAAAAAGAAATAGGGCGGGGAAAATACAAGGGCAAAAAAAAACTTGGGGTTAAAAAAATTCCCTCCCGGGGATAAACCTTTTTTTAAAAATCAAATTTGCAAGATCAACTCCCGGGAAGTAATTTTAATTGCCCAAGGATAATCCCCCGGGAAAACCCCCCCAAACCCCCCCCAAACCCCTTTGGCTTACCCCTGGGCCCAAAAATTTAATCCTGGGGCCCCCAAAAATAAACCCACTGGGGGCCCAAAATCAACTCCACTGGTCCCCCCCCAAATAAACTCCACTGGGGGGCCCAAAAACCCCGGTGGCCCTAAAATAAACTCCACGGGGGGCCCAAAAAAAACTCCGGGGGCCAAAAACAACTCCACGGGGCCCCCCAAGAATAAACTCCAGGGGCCCAGGATCAACCCCACTGGTGGGCCCCAAAAAATGGGGGGGTTTAAATTCCCCCCTGGTTGGGCCCAAAATAACCCCACGGGTTGCCCCGTAAATATGTCCCCAAAGTAAAACTTTTTGGGCCCAAGAAAAACCCCATTGGGGGGCCCCCAAAGGAACTTTTCCACTTCCTAAAAATAACCATGGGGGGCCCCAAAACAATTCACTGGTGGGCCCAAAATTAAATCATTTTGGGGACCCAAGAATAAAACCACTTGGCCCCCCCAAATTAAAAACCCCCCCAAGAATCAATCCTTGCCCTGATAATACTCTTAAAATCCCCCGGGGAAAAATTAGGGGGTCCCCAAAACCCCAAAGGTGGAAAAAGAAAAAAGGGGGGGGGCCCAAAAAAAAACGCCGAAAAAACCCCGGGGCCCCCCAAGATTTTCGAAGAAACCACCCCGGCCCCCCCCGGTTTGGTTTCCCCTTTTCATTTGGTAAGCTCCCCAAAATTCCCATTGTCTTTTGGGCCCTTTCCATTTCCCTTCCAAAATAAAAAATTTTAAAAGTTTCCAAACTTTTCAAAAGCCTTTCCCCCACCATACACAAACCACGGCACCATAAACTTCACTTGTGGGCCAGAAAAAACCCCCCCAAAAGGAAACCCAGGACCCTTTTTTTTTATAAAGTTTTTTCCCTGAAGGGGGGGGAATTCCCAAAAAAAAGGGGCCAAAAATTTTTAAAAAAAAAAGGGGGGGGGGGGGTGGGGGGGGGGGGGGGGTGTGGGGTGGGGGGGGGGGGGGGGGCGGGGGGGGGGGCTGGGGGCTGGGGGGGGGGGGGGGGGGGGGGGGCGGGGGGGGCGGGGGGGGGGGGGGGGGGGGGGGGGGGGGGTTTTTTTTTTGGGAAGGGGGGGGGGGGGGAGGGGGGGGGGGTGGGGGTCGGGGGGGGGGGGGGGGGGGGGTGGGTGGGGGGGGGGGGGGGGGGGGGGTGGTTGGGGGGGGGGGGGGGGGGGGGGGGGGGGGGGGGGGGGGGGGGGGGGGGGGGGGGTTTTGGGTGGGGGGGGTGGGTGGGGGGTTTTTTGGGGGGGGAAAACCCCCCACCAAATTGGCCTGTTTGAAAAATCCTTTTAAAAAAATTTTTTTACCCCCAAAGGAAAGGGGTTTTTCCAAAAACCCTTTTACTAATTTTAAAAAAAAACCCCCCTTTTAAGGGCAAAAAAAATCACCATTTTTGGCTAGTTTTCTCTCACTGGCAGGGCCCCTTTCCTGATAAGAGCCGGAAATTCCCTGCCTTTGGGTTTGATAGTCAACGGGGAGCCGTGTAAAAGGTACGCGGACCTTGCACCAATAAACCCCAAATTTTTAATACAAAAAAATTTTTTTTAACAAAATTTTCCAGGGGTTATCGGGCCCCCTCTTTTTCCCGGGGGTTTCCCCTTTTTTGGGGGGTTTCTTTTAAATAATGTACATATCTTTATCCCTATACCTTATTGGGATATCGCTTATCAGACTGGAAACCCTTTTAGGCAAGGTAAAAACTAACTGGGTTTTATTTCACTCTTTGCATCATTGGTTCCCCCTGCGATTTTTTGGGGAAATGGGAAATTTATTTCAAAGGGAAAAGAGGGAAAATGTTTGGCTGTTAAAGGGGTTTTGCCCCCGTTAATGTGACATGGGGCCTCCAAAAAGGGGGATTTAACATTTTCTAAATAATGTGGGTTTCAAAAATTGCAGCCCGAGACGACACTGCCTTCCTGCCCTTATTACTTAAAAGCTTCTTTAATACGACCGACTCCCTCTGATGAGGGGAGCTGAAGAACTTTTAAAAGGGACCGGTAGAAAAGTTGGTTTTGTTACAGAATCCACTAGTTGTGTGTGATTTTCTAGTAATCCCCGCTTTATCTGATGACAGAGAAAATGAAGAAGTTTCAAAAAAGGTGGAAGAAAAGGTGTTGTCTTTGTAACAGAAACCACTAGTTGAGTTTTTATCTGAGTAACATTTACCGATCCCTTATGCATGACCGTCCTGGGTTGTTTTCACTCTCAGCTCCGTGGCTTGTTTACATTTGATTCTTAGCAGATAAGGCACATCCTGGCAAAACCCCTTTAATACCACTGCCTCCAAATTCCCATTTGCTGGGCAAGCAGCTACTCTATCCATCCATCATGGTGGGCTCCTCACTACCAACATTGTCCTTCTCTAATCCTCTACAGGAGGGCCGGCACGATGGGTAGGCAACCGCTTAGGGAGCTATTTCATCCCTGACAAGAAGGTAGCAAGTAGTTTTATAAGTGGCTGAAAAATTTTCCCTTTAAGGGGCAAAAATGCCCTTTTAGCCTGCAGGGGCCCAAATACCTTTCCCACTCGTGCCCCTTAGCCCCACATTGGTGGGTCTTTGCCATGGCGCCTTTTTCCCCCCCCAAACCTTACCCCAAAAAAAAAACCCGTATTAAGGGGTGTTTTTTCCCCTTTGTTGCCTGGGTTATATGCTCATGTTTGTTAGCAAACAGCAACGGTATTTAAGATCCCGTTAGTGATTGCTTGGCTCTGACCTGTAACATGACTATTCTCCTTGTCTGCCGCTTGCCCTCTTGCCTGTTTAGGCAGTCCCCCCCGGGACAGGTTTTCGGCCGTTTTTTTAGCCACTTTGCGGTTTTTCAGACCTTCTGAAAAACCGGCCGAAAGTGAGCACAATTGTGCTCTATGGAAAACTTGTGCAGCAGTCCCTACTGCACGGGTTTTCCGCCCCCGGCGGTTTTTTTTCCGCCGGGGGGAAAACATTGACAAGCACCATCTTCCCTCCGGTTTTTTGGACGGAATCTGTGCTTTTCTTGTGAGGGGGGAGGGCTCTTTCCCTCATGTGGAGAAAAAACCGTCCCCCCCAGCCATGGGGGACGGGGGCCCAAAAAAGGACAAAACCGGCCGGTTTGTCCTGGCCTGGGGAGGGCCCCACCGTTAGGCAAAAAAATTTTCCTACGTAAAAATAATTTACAAGACTATCGTCTGCCTTTCAGTATTTTATTTTTAGAACTCCGCTGCTATTGGATACTGCTCCAAAGACAGCGACCTGTTAACCTTTTCACGCCGCAGCCAGTTTTGAACACCCTGACAGAGACCCATTTTTGAAATCTCACATGTGACACTTTTGCTTTTAACATGCGGATGCAGTTTTTTTTGCAGATTTAGCTAAAAACCCGGGGGTTTTTTGATTTGGCGTTGGCCCTGCACTGAATGTATGGGAAAACCCACGGCAATCGGGGGAAAAAACAGCAGGTTTTAAAAACCTCTGGAATTGGCAGATTTTCAAAAATGATCGAAAAAAAACCCCTGCTGTGTAGATTACTGCACAGATTTTTTTTCGGGCTATGCAGCAAAAGGGGAAATGTCGGGGTTTTTGGTTATCAAAAAACGAATCCGCCGAAAATCTGACAGACTCCCTGTTGTGTAGCGTTGCCACAGACTCCCTTCTTGATGTAGTTCACAAACCCAAAGGTGCTTTTTCCACGGGGCGTTTTTTAAATTTTTTTTACACCTTTTTGACACTTATTTAATGCGTTTCTTGTGCACAAAGTACACATTATTGCTGGAATTTCTCACAAAAAACAACCAAAAAAAAGCATCAAAAACCACCTGCGCGTGAAAGCACCCACAGGTGGAGAAGTATAAAGCCTTCTGTAATGAGGCCCACCTGCAGGCAATAATGAATCTGCAGGACATGTTTGAGTGTTTTCACACAGTGTGTTTTTGCCGCTTTGTTTGATGCCCTTTTGACGCGTTTTTTTTGCGCAGGAAGGCACTGCAATTAATGCTGTACAATTCTGCACAAAAACACATCCAAAAGACGCAGTAAAAATGCACCAAAAAATGGACCAGCTTGCTCCTGACATGAGTCCTCATCTTCTCACAGTGCCAGGTAAGTTTTTCTGGTGCCCCTTTTGGGGGTATATTTTTAAAAAACCCTCCTTATGGTGTACATATAGTGCTAAATAATGAATCAAATGATAGAAGTAAGCATACAGTGCCAAAAAAAACACTGTTTAAGGCCCGGCACATGATGCCTGGGGGTACCTTCTTTGACAGCCCTCCTAAGATGACAATACGTACCCAATAAACCATGATAAGTATAAAGTAAAACCCTGCGGTTCCCCAAAAAGCGTGCCAGGGGACGCAAAAATGGGCTCTGGGGGGGTACCTTATTTATAGCCTCCCTTTTGTCTATAAAGTACCCAAAAAAAGCAAACAATATATACAGAAACCACATGTTCCCAAATAATATCCCGGGGTGGGTTTTTTGGGTGCTCTGTGCAGTACTTTATGACACTATCTTTTTGGGGTACAACATAGTGCCCAAATAATACACTCTTCAGTATACAACTATAAAGTCCCAAAAAAACTGTGCCAGGGGAAGCCAGATGGGGCTCTGGCAGTACCTTTTTTATTTACAGCCCTTGTTCAGTGTACCCAAAAATACCCCAAAAATACAAACATATAGTAAACAAAACCAACTGCAGTAC
>JAODAL010012502.1:0-95155 GCA_025379985.1 Phyllomedusa bahiana | reverse complement strand
ATTAAGCGTTGTTTTTCTGCTGTGGGACTCCAAGAAACCGTCTTTTTCCCCCCAAAAAATACAATTTTCCGTAGAAAATTTCACAAGCAAAGGTTAATTACAATTTTTCCTGTTGAGTAGCGTAAAAAAAACACCCATTGAAAACAGGCTACAAAGTAGTAGTTTTGGCTGCTAAATTTTCTTTTGCGCAATTTACATCCGGGGGTTAAATTTAAGCGTTTTTTTTTCTGCGTGGTGACCCAAAAACCCTTTTTTTTCACCACCAAAAAATACAATTTTCCTTTTCAAAATTCAAAAGCGAAGGTTTTTTACAATTTTTTCTTTGTTTGTAGGCTAAAAAACACGCCATTGTAACATGCACAAAGTCAGTTTTGGTTGCTCAATTTTTTGGCGCAATTTAAATCCAGGGGTTAATTTAAAGCGTAGTTTTTTCGCGTGGTGACCCCAAGAAACCGTTTTTTTTAAAACCGCCAAAAAAATAAAATTTTCTTACATAATTCAAAAGAAAAGGGTTTAAATTACAATGTATTCTTTTTGTTTGTACTAAAAACACGCCATTGTAACACGCTACAAAGCACAATTTTGTGGGCTCAATTCTTTTGGCGCAATTTACATCCAGGGGTTAATTAAGCTTGTTTTGCGGGTGCTGAAAAAAATAAACCGTTTTTTTCAATGCCAAAATTTTTTAAAATTTTTTCCTGTAGCCAAATTCACAAGAAAAGGGGTTAAAGTACAATTGACCTTGCGGGTGTCGTAAAAACATGCAATTTAAACGCTACAAAGTACTGTTTGGCGGCTCTTTCTTTTGGCGAATTACATCCAGGGAAATTATGCTTTTTTTTGCGGGTGTGCTGACAAAAATAAACCGCTTTTTCAACGCCAAAATAATACTTTTTCCCCTGAGCCAAAATTCACAAGAAAAGGGTTTAATTACAACTGTATCTTTGTTGTGTAGCGTAGAAAACACGCTTTTGAAACCACGCTAAAAAGCTACTAGTTTTGGGCTCAATTCTTGGCGAAATTTTAAAATCCAGGGGTTAATTAAGCTTGTTTTGCGGGTGTGCTGACAAAAAAAAACCGTCTTTTTCAACCCCAAAATATATACATTTTTCCTGAGCCTAATTCACAAGAAAAGGTTAATTACAACTGTATCTTTGTTGTGGGGGTAGAAAATAGCAATTGAAACCGCTAAAAAATACAGTTTTGGGGCTCAATTCTTTGGCGCAATTTACATCCAGGGGTTAATTAAGCGTTGTTTTGCTGGTTGCTCCCCCCAAGAAACCGTCTTTTTCAACGCCAAAATATATAATTTACCGTACCCCTAATTCAAAGCAAATTTTAATTACAACTGAAACTCTTGTTTGTTGGCTAAAAAATACGCAATTGTAACACGCTACAAAGCTACTAGTTTGTGGGGCTAAATTTTTTTGGCGAAAAATTTCATCCAGGGTTTAATTAAGCGTTGTTTTGCTGGTGTCTGAAAAAAATAAACCGTTTTTTTTTCAAGGGAAAAAATATAACATTTTTTCCGTAGCCTAATTCACAAGAAAAGGGTTAAAATTACAACTGTATCTTTTTTGTGTGGGTGAAAACACGCAATGTAACACGCACAAAGCTACTATTTGTGCGGCTCAATTCTTTGGCGAAATTTTACATCCGGGGGTTAAAATTTTAAGGTTGTTTTGCTGGTGTGCTGCAAAAAAAAACCGTCTTTTTCAAGCCCAAATATACTTTTTTCCTTTAGCCAAAAATTCTTTTCCGAAAGGTTAATTAACCCTTTTGTGTTTTACATTTAGTAAAACACACAGGTTTTTTAAAACAACATAAAAGTAAATTTTTCCGGGCCTTTTTGGGGGAGCGCAATTTAACCAAGGGCACCCAACTTGTTACTGGGTTCATTTGGAGTCAAAAACAGGGTGTATATTTTCATATACAGATATCATCATCAAAACGTGTCTGTACATTTTAGAACAAACAGAAAATTTCAAAAAGAGGTGGGAGCTCGCACCTCGAGGGCAGGGCACAAACATTCCCGGGAAAAGGGCCCCGGGCCAGCACGCAAGGGACGTTGCAGCAGGGGTCCTCGGGGAGGCCACCCAATGCCGCTGTCATCTAGCGGCCGTGTTTGTTCAGCAAAACCAAGGGTTCTTGATTGGTTTACTGGTCTCCTCTTCCTCCCAGAGACATTGACAACCCCACCAAGAGTCGGTGGGAACCTCAGACACAACCCTTAGTTGGCATGGCCCGGGAGGGGTCAGCGGCCCTCACCTGTCCTCAGCCCGCCTCTGTCCCATCGGTTTCCTCAGACCAGAGATCTACTATGTGGTCTGGGCTCTGCGCCACTATATAGCGAGGATAAACAATTTTGAGGAGGGCAGTCAGCAGCTACTTGGCAGACGAAGGAAATTGGGGGCCAATATCCCTGATTCTTGCAGTAGGCGGCAATGCTATAAGATGTGGAGAGTGGCATGGGAGGTCATGTTGTGAGAGGTCAGCCTCGGCATACCAAGACCAGGTGATGACGGACAGCAGTGACGATGAAACACAAATTAGATGATGATGTAGCGACCGCACTTGGAGAGCCGGGTGAGGCAAGGGCTTCGTCATCGTCAGGAGAAGGAGGGCGTCAGCTTGCGCGTCAGGCAGACAGCGCAGCTAGCAAGTGGGTCGTGTGGCCGTGAGTCAGGCAGGATAGTAGCAGTGTGACGGTCGGGAGCAAGCGGCCACGGCGGTAAATAAACCCGCTTCACAGGTCCAAGGAAAGTAGCAGCACAGGGCTCAGCGAGGCAGACGGTGGCAGTAGTCACTCAGTGCGGAGCGTTGGCGGTAAAATCCGATATCCGGCGGTGTGGCAGTTCTTTGCTAAGACACCGGAGGAGACGAATATGGGTATATGTAGAATCTTGTGGGCAGAAAGTGAATCGGTCCAGGGAGCTAAACGTTGGCACCACGGCCCTGCGTTAACACATGCAAGCCGTCACCAATCCCGGTGGCCTGGGAGAAACGTGGCTCAAATGTGGTCGGTCCATCCTGCTGCCGCAGCAACAGCAGCAAGCAGCAGAGACCAGTGGCTCGCATGCCATTGCAGCCAATCAAGCTCCACCACCTCTGCAGAAGGGAGCTGTTTCTCTTTGACATTCAATCTCCGCGTCCAGATGCTCCTGCTCCTCGCTACTCATGGCGCCTGCATTGCAAAGAGACAACAGTATGCGTCCAACATCCTAAGGGTGCAGCAGCTGACCGTGCTCCTGTCCAAGTTGTTGTGATTGCAGTCCCTCCCTTTTCCAAATGGTGACTCTGCCACCATTCAGAGAACTTAATAAACTTGTGCCGAGCCGAGATGTGAGAGTTTCAAGCCGTAATTTCTTTTCCAAAAAGCAGTACCAGCAATTCATAAAATATGTAGAAACAGAAGGTGGGTCTAGTCCTTGAGCTTATCGGTTTGTTCCAAAGGTGCACGGCAGCGCGACAGTCTGGAAGCTGTAATACGGTCAGGGCCAGTTACACTGTCCCTTTATGCCCACTGGGTGGAATGGCTTCTGCGCAGCACGGCACACCAACAACTTGGACAGGAGACGCCGCTTTTCTCCACCATCGTTGTCAAACTGCTGCACCTGCGCCAATGTCCGCTCCTCCTCCTCCACCTCCATCCACCATCTCAGCCTCCACAACGTACTGACTCCATCATACCACATGTGTGGTCACACGCGGTGTCACGCAGTTCTACACCTTGCTTGCCTCGAGCGAAACGAAGTCTACACAGGGGAGGAACTGCTCCGTCGTATGGCAGCAAAGAAATCGATGTGTGGCTTTCTCCGCGCCCAACCTGCAAATCGGAACCATGGTGACGGACAATGGAGGGAACATGGTGTCCGCGCTGCACCTCGAGGAGGGTTTGGTCCATGCGCCCTTGCATGGCGCACGTGTTCAATCCGTGTTGTGAAAGGTTCCTGAAGTCTTTCCCACCGATCTTCAGAACATTCTGAAAATGGCCAGGAAACCGTGCATTGCACTTTATCCATTCGTACAAAGCCAGGAACAACCCCCCCCCCCTCCTCGAGTTGCAGCGGCAGAAACGGCCTCCCCAAACACACTCTTAGATATGCGATGTTTACAACCCGCTGGATTTCCAGCCTGCACATGTTCGGACCAACTCCCGTATGAACAGAAGACAGGGCCATTAACGATTTTTTGATGATCCAAGCAGACAGAAGGTATATTCCCCTGTGTAACTTTTGATGTCAGCCAGTGGGACAATGCTGTAACATCGGTCTGGGAGGGATGGAGACGTGGCGACTACATCTCGTGGCCACATGAGGTCTGGTGGGGACTTAAATGGAGGAGGAGGAATTGGAGCACGAAGCATTGTCTGGTGGAAATGGTGGATTTTCTACCCAGGTGACCAAGAGAGGCACAAGGAGCAGGAGCAGCTGGAGGAGGTGGATGGAGATGAGGGACGAAGAGGCAGTTGACCCCCAAGACACCGTGGCAGTATACAGTGGAAATGGAGGCAGAGAGCCCCTCAGAGTCACTTGTGCAGATAAAAATGGGCCCGCAGCATGCTTATTTGCCTGGTAGTGACAGCCGAATAGTCAGCATCCGGCAGAGGGATGATTCTGGCTCTCCACCCTATTGGACCCTCGCTACCGGTCCAAAAATGGGGATCCTTTTTCCCGCTATTGAGAGGGAAGACAAAACTCAAAACTATAGGGATATCCTCTGTAATCAGTTGGCCGCTGCCTATGTGCCAGCATCGTCCCTCCTTGACAGGTTGACGGGGGGTTCCCTTCAGGCTCACGTACTACTGCCGCGGCTGCTGGGGGATGGTGGGGGGGTAGGAGCAGTACCAGCTCCATCAGTAGTAACCTAAGTCTGGAGTCACTGATGGAGCAGCTTCCTTCACCCGCCCCCTAGTAAAGAAGGGCAGTCGCCAGCAGCAGCAGGCAGCAAGCAGGGACCTGGAGCAGTCCCTGAACCAACAGGTTGTGGCCTACTTGACAGCACTCTGCCACCTCAGTTAGTAAGAATCCGCCTGACTACGGGCACCAAACTGGATGTGTGGCAGCCAAACTTGCCGAGTTTGCAGTGGAGAAAGCTGTCCTGCCCATCCAGTAGTGTGGGCATCAGAGCGCGTGTTCAGTGCGGCGGGGGCCATCGTTACCCCAGGATGAACCCGCTTGTCCACAGGAAATGTGGATCGACTGACCTTTGTCAAGATGAATCAGGCGTGGATCCGGCCAGGATTTCCACACACCAATGACTAGGCGTCAGGCTCTGGGTTCAAACTACCTGCCTCAGCCTCTATTCTGATCCGCCACCCGCCTGAGGGCCACCCCCTCTGCTGCCAGTTTCTCCATCTCCACCACCATCTTTCCGGGGACTGGTTTTTGCCAACCCCACCTCAACACTCTGCCCTTTGTCCCACTCTAGGGCCCTCATGCGCTGCTGCTGTTGCTTTGCCGTGAAAAAATCCACACTGTTCATTGTGCCACTGCCTGACCTCATGCGCTGGGGGCCGGACCTCCCCCTTTTCGGGTCATTGTGCCAGTCTGGGGCTTCCCCTTTTTTTGCTACCTCCAGAAGTCATTGTCCCCATGCCCCCTTCAGCTGTTTCCCGGGCCGTGACCTCCGCTCTCAGTCTTTTGTGCCTTTTCGTGGCTTCCTCCTTTTTTTGCCACCTCCAGAATGTCTTTTGTGCCAGGGCCCGACCTCATCCCTGCTGTGGCTGCCACCGTCACCTCCACACTCTGTCACTAATTTTTGCCACCTGAGCTCTCACTTGTTTTTTTTCCAGCTTTCGCTGGCATGACTTTCAGGCTACATTCCCGCTTGAGTTTTTTGGTCAGTTTTGCCCTCTTAAGTGCCCACGGAATTTTATAGTGAAGCGATTCTAAGAGCGGCGGCAGTCATCTGCGTGTCATACTAAAACACAACATTGTATGAAGACCAAACCAAGCTCCCTCTGCCTATTTAAGCATGGCACAACGTTCTACAGCACCCTGCAGGCTCTGTGCAGCCTGGAAATAGCTGCTTTTTAACGCGATTCGTCCCGAAGTAATTCGGACCGAATTTATTTTTGTCGGAAAATTCGGCGAATTGACCGAATCGAATTTTTGAGAAATTCGCCCATCTCTAGATATAACCATATATACAAAATTGTTGATACCTTTCCATTAAAGAAAGAAAAAAACATTATGCTCACTGAAATAAATTAGAAGTATTAAAAGTAATAACAAATTTAAGTTTACTGAAAACCAACTAATGAAAATCTGTCATTCTGTTTGAATTGTGTTTCAATCAAAGACTAAATAAAAAAAACAAAAAACTAATTACCGTATATACTCGAGTATAAGCCGACCCGAGTATAAGCCGAGGCGCCTACTTTTGCCACAAAAACCGGGAAAGCTCCGCCTCCTCGCTGTCCGGCCTCCCGCGCGCTGTCCTCGGTCTTCTCGGCACAGGCGGGTGATGTCATCAGGCCGCGCACGCAGAGGAGTACACACACGCTGCCTGTGCCGGAAACTCCGGACAGCCCGATATCGGTGGCCGCCCGGAGTCCACTGCGGAGCATCGAGCGCTCGCTCTCCTGCTCCGCAGTGGTTCTGTTCACTTGTATGCCTCCGGAGGAGTCGCATACAAGGAAAGATAGCCGACAGCGCACGGGCCATTGCAGTGCCCGGACACTGTCGGCGGTACTCGGCGTTCAGTTATATGCGCTCCCGGAGGGGCCGCAAATAACTGAAGCGTCCCTGTTGGTGCACGGGCCATCGCAGCGCCCGAGCGCCGACAGTGACTCGAGTATAAGCCGAGGGGGGATTTTCAGCACATTTTTTGTGCCGAAAAACTCGTCTTACACTCGAATATATACGGTAAACTGGCTTGGACAAAAATTATGACACCCCTATAAAAGATTAAATATATTTTGACTGTAGAGACATGTTAAATTATGATGTATCCTGTAGCTAGCATCACACGTGTCTTCAAACTTGTAATCATCAGTCTGTCAATTTAATCGGTGAAAAGTAGTCACTGTGGTGTTTGGTATCAGTTTGTGTACTGCACAGAATATGAATCAAAGACAGCTAAGAAGAGAGTTGACAATTATAGACAAACATGTTAAAGCTAGATGTTCCTGTTACTACAGTTGCATATATTATACAGAAGTTTATGGTCTATGGGACTATAGTCAGACTCCCTGGATGTGGTCGCAAGAGGAACATTGATGACAAATTCAACAGACGGATAATATC
Organism: Phyllomedusa bahiana; assembly: GCA_025379985.1. Taxonomy (NCBI): domain Eukaryota; kingdom Metazoa; phylum Chordata; class Amphibia; order Anura; family Hylidae; genus Phyllomedusa; species Phyllomedusa bahiana. Next base: position 87,905 of record JAODAL010012502.1, on the reverse strand, counting down.
AATGATAACCAAAGATCACAGAACAGCTTCCAAAGAGATGAGGTGAACACCAAGGTCAAAGTACATCAGTGTCCAATCACACCATTGCTGCCTTTGCCAATGAAGACTTAATGGAAGACGAGGAGAAAACTATTGTGAAAAGCAAATTATAAAAAAAAGAGACTGGAATTTGCCAAAATGCATTTTGACAAGCCACAAAGCCCCTGCGAGAATGTCTTTTGAACACATGAGACAAAATAGGAGCTTTTTAGCAGCTCTATTGTCACGGGGGTCGCGGGCGCCGCTGCCCCCGCAGCCGGTCCCCTCCCCGCAGGGGGCTCGGTGCGGGCATCGCGGCCGCCCGTGACCATCCCCGTGCCCGCGGGCCCGGCGTCTGCTCCCTTACCTGGCCCCGCTCCGTAGACCGCCGCTCCCATCCGTGCTGGCCGTCGGGCTCGTGCCCGTTCCTTAGCGCGCGCGCGACACTTGGTTTAGATTTAAAGGGCCAGTGTCCCTTTAATTGGTTGATTGCCGGACGTTGGTTCTATTTAAGGGTTACGCCCCCAGCACTCGCTGCCAGATTGTTGGTGTGCGTTTAGTGAGCTTAGAGTGTCTCTATTGTCCGTATTGATTACCCGTGAACCAGTCCGTTCCGCTACGTTCCCTGACCTGCCTTCTCCCCTGCCCTGCCGTCTCCCTGTTCTGACACGAACCCTCCCGCCTCCCGACCTCCTGCCTGTCCGACACGCCTTGGGGTTTCCGATTCGTACCTCACAGCCCCCGGCCGCCACCGGCAACCAGTCACTCGGGGAAAACACCTGGAGCCTCACCCCAGCAATCCATTCCGCTTTGGGCGGGCTCTGGTGAATACCGGGGCACATAGACCCGCTCCCTGGCTGGCTTAGCTACCATAGCTTGGGGTGTCCAGCGATCCACTGAATCGTTACAGTACAATCGGCCATGGTTTCCCAAACTACCTCCCCCAAACTCCAGAGTTACACGGCCGCCCCAGCAACCCCACGTACGCCCAGCTCGCGGCCAAGAGCAGAACCTTGCGGCCCGCCTGCCTCCATCTGGGGGCCGCTGCGCTCGCCTGCACCTTTGTTTCCTCAGCCTTGGCTCGTCCTGTTCCTCCCGGGGTTTTTCATGCATCTGCCGCCCCCCTCCGTTTGGGGGGCCCCCCAAAGAATCAGGGGTTTCACAGCCAGTTTTTTCAATACACTCGAATGCGGGGACATAAATTTTCCCACGAGGGGGGCAAAGTCGCCTTCTTTATTAGCCCCAACCGGCGAAGTTTGGCCTGGGCCACCCCTGGGGGACCGAGGAGACCCCTAACGGCAACCTCAAGCCTTCCCCCGGGGGTTTCCGAACGTCTTTGGGGAACCTGGCCCACCTCCCAGCTTGCCCATTTTTTCTCCTCTCCGTCAGGGCGACTCCACTGTGGGACACTACTCGTCAGTTCCGCACCCTAGCCTCTGAGTTAACGGGAAAACGAGGCTCGGGTTTTGGCAACTTTTTGGGAAAGGCCTCTGGGGACCATTAAGGGACAGCTCGGGGTAGACCTCCTACCCCCTGGAAAAATTGATTGGGTTTTGGGCCCCCATCGATACCTTTTTTCCAAAAGACAACAAGACTCCGCCCCAACGCGAGCCCCCACCCACCCCCCCGGCTACCTCTTTTAAACTCCTGTTTTCCAACCCCTCCCCCTTCCCCGCCAAGGGTTCTTGAGGACGAACCATCCCGGGGAAAGGGGCACACTGACCCAGGAGAACGCTCACACGACCCCTGGGGCTTTGTGCTTCTACTGGGGCGACCCGGCCATTTCTTGAGACTGTCCGGGGTCCCCCCCGGGGAAACTCCCGCACCTAGGCTCGTAGAAGGGACCCTAGGTGTCATGGGCCTCCCCCCGTCTGCCCAAAACCCTTTTTTGCGAACTTCACCGACAGACCTTCCGGCCACCCCTTCCTGGACTCGGGTCCCCCGGGTAACTTCATTACCCAGTCTGGGTCTCAGTTCCGGCTTCCAGTGCCCCCCCCGCAGAAACTCAGTTCGGCCTCCCGTCGTGGCGAATGCCCAAGGATCCATTGGTTTCTGCACTGGCGCCCCCACCTTGCAGATTGGGGCTTACTCTGGAAACTTTGAAGTTTCCGTACTGCCTCGATCCCTTCTGAATCCTCCGGGGCCTCCCCCGGGTTTGCAAGAGCACCCCGACCCTAAATGGAACACAGGCGAGATTTTTCTTTGGGGGCCCACCTGTCCCTCACATGCCTTCGGGCACTCCGCCCGGGCCCCCTTCAGATTGCCTTTCAAAACCACGAAGTCTCGCCGGGTCGCCCTCTCCCTACCAGACTATGCTAAATTTTTTTTTCTGAAAAACAGGCCGAAACTCGCCTCCGACCGCCCTTCGATTCCCCTTTGATCTACAGCCCGGGTACTACTCCTCCTCGAGCAGAGTTTACCCGCTTTCCGTCCCGGAGACAAAGCAATCCCCACAAAACCAAGAAACCTAGAAAGGGGGCTTCAACACAAGTTCATCTCCTGCGGAGCCGGATTCTTCTTCGTCGAGAAGAAAAAAGGTCCCCGGGCCCTGAAAATCGATTATCGTGGCCTGAAAAAAAACGAAAGAATGGGTCCCCCCCCTCCTTTGATCTCCAACTTTTTGATCGCCTACATGGCGCAAAGTTTTTTTTCTAAACTGGATCTCCGGGGACCTACAATTTTTTTTCGCTTTCGAAAGGGTGACGAGGGAAAAGGCCTTTAACACCCAATGGCCATTTTGAATATTGTCATCCTTTTGGTCTCTGTAACGCCCCCTGTTTTCCCAAAAATTTGGGAAAAGAGTTTTTTCCGGGGCCCTTCAAAAATTTTTGTGTTATAGTTTTCGGGACACATTCTCATCTATTCTCCAACCGGGAACCCACCGTCACCACGTCCCCGGGTGCTCAGACTCCCGGGATCCCCAATTTATGCCAAGCGGAAAAAGTGCCGTTCGAACGCCTTCCCGCCCTTTTTAGGTACACGGTCAGATAAAGGGGTTTTCAGATGACCCCCCCCCAAGCTCTCGCATCCTGCAAGGCCCGTCCAGGGGGCCTTGGGGCCTTTTCGCGCTTTTCTTTGCCAACTATTAAGGCAATTTATTCCTCTTCTCATCTCGGGTGGGCCCCCAGGTAGCCCCCCAAAAGGGTCCCCGACCCCAAATCGGCCCTCCCGGGGCCAAAGGGGCGTTCAAAACTCTAAAAGCCGCTTTTTGCTTCTGCTCCTGTTCTTCTCGTCCAGACCCTCCGCCCTTTGTCTTAGAAGTCGACGCCTCCTCAGTTGGTCCGGCCCGTTCTTTTTCAGAAGCCTCCGCAGGGAAATTGCAACTTGTGGTTTTTCCCAAGACCTTCACCCCCCAGCCAGCGCAACTACACTATTGGTGCCCCGGGAACTTCTTCTTTTAAATTTGGGCCCTAGAAGAAGGGGGTTTTGCGGGGAAGGGGGCTCTCCACCCCATCGAGATCTACACGATCACAAAACCTTCTCTATCTGCAATCTGCCCGGGTTTTAAAACCGCGAAAAGCCAGGGGGCCCCGCTTTTCTTCCCCTTTTTAATTTCCTTCACCTTCCACGCGGAAAAAAAACGTCGGGGCTGACCTCTCTCCAGATCCTCCGATAGTTGGGCTTGGACCCCCCCACAGCAATTTTTCCCCCGGGAACGATTCTTTCGGCTGCTCCTTAGATCTTCAACAGATACCTCCAGGAAACCCTACACCCCGTCCTCTTTGCGGCCCGAACCCTTTAAAATGGGGAATTTTCCCAAAACGGGGACATCCGGGATTCAAACCGCAAACTCATCTCCAGTACTACTGGTGGCCCCACTCCATGCAAGACTTCGGGACTTTTTCTCTCCCTGTCCTTTTTGTGCCCGAACAAGGTTCCCCCGCCTAAACCCCGGGGGTTGCTTCAGCTCTCTCTTCCCTAGAAACCGGGCCCCAATTGAAAAGGAATTTTGTCACTGACCTGCCGGCCTAAATCCAAAAACAGGTCATTTGGGTGTGGGTTGACAGGTTTTTTTCCAAAAATGGCTCATTTTTGTGCCCCTCCCGGCTTACCCTCGGCCCCCCTTCAGCTACCCGCCTTTTCCACCACATTTTTTCCGGTTACACGGGCTCCCTTTTCACATCATCTCGGATAGGGGAGTCCATTTCATACCCAAATTTTCTGGGGGGCTCTCTGTGCGCAGTTACGGTGCATTTGGACTTCTCTCTGGCAAACCACCCCAGCCAAGGGGCAGGGGGGAGAGGGTCAACCAAGTTTGGGCCGTATCTGCGACATTTGTTCCCCCGTCAGACAACTGGTCCGCCCTCCTCCCCTGGCGGAATTCCCCTTTAAAAATTTTCCCTTGCTCAAATCTGCTGGAGCCGCCCCCTTTTTTATTGTGTTTGGCTTACATCCCCACCCCCCTCTCCCCCAGCCCCCCCCCTGTCAGGTTCCTCTGTGGATTTCCCAAGTTCGGGACATCAAGTCACTCTGGCAAGGTTTCTCATCCAAGCCCTTTTTTCGTCCTCCTCCCCGCTAAATTCAGGCCGTAGGTATCGGAGGCCCCCTCCCCTATTTAAAAACCCGTGAAGGGGGTGGTTATCTGCCAAGTACACCGCTTCAAGGGTGCCCATTACAAGTTGGGTCCAAATATCTGGGTCCTTTGGTACTTTGCAAAATTAACCCTCTCCTACAAGCCTGCTTCCCCCCCCTCTGCGGGTCCCCAATGCCTTCCATGTCTCTCTCCTCAACCGGGGGTTTCTGAATCCTTCTCCCGGGGGCTGTCTCGCCTCCTGTGGCCAACTCGATAAAAATCTTTTAGGTCAAGAGGGGCTGGCACAGAAAAACAGAAGGGGGAAGCGGTTCTTTCCATGACTGAAAGGAATTCGGCCAAGGGGCGTTCGTGGGAAACCCGAGCCAACTTCCCCTGACCTTTTTGCCGGTTTAAAAAAAAGAGGGGGAGACCTAAGGGGGGGGGAGGGTACTGTCAGGGGCCGCGGCGCCGTGCCCCCGAGCCGGGCCCCCCCCGCAGGGTCTATGGGACTAGTCAGACTCCCTGGATGGGTCGCAAGAGGAACATGAGACAAATTTAACAGACGGAAATATCAATAATAACCCAAAGCCCCAAAAAAACTTTCCCAAAGAGATGAGGGGAACACCAAGGGCAAAGTCATCAGTGTCCAATACACCCTTTCTGCCTTTTTCCAAAGAAGACTTAATGGAAAGACGGGAAAACATTGTGAAAAGCAAATTATAAAAAAAAAAAAACTGGAATTTGCCAAAATGCATTTTTAAAAACCCCAAAGCCCCGCGAGAATGTCTTTTGAACACAAAACAAAAAAGGGGCTTTTTAAAGGCAGCTCTATTGCACGGGGCCGGGGCCGCTCCCCCGCGCCGGTCCCCCCTCAGGGCTCGGGGCGGGCATCGCGGCCCTCCCGACCACCCCCCGAGCCCGGGTTCCCGGCGTCTGCTCCCTTGCCTGGTCCCGCACCGGTAACGCCGCTCCCGCCCGGGTGGCTGTCGGGTCGTGCCCCTTTCCCTTTCGCGCGAAAACACACTTGGTTTAATTTAAAGGGGCCCTTCCCTTTAAAATTGTTGATTTCCGGGCGTTGGTTCTATTAAGGTTACCCCCCACACTCCTTCCAATTGTTGGGTGCGTTTATGAGCTTAAGTGTCTCTATTTCCGTATTATTCCCGTGTACCACCCCTTCCGCTACTTCCCCAACCTTGCCTTCTGCCGCCCCCCTGCCCTCTGCCTGATCTGACTATGAACCCTGCCCCGCCCCCCTTTACCTCCTGCCCGCCCACTACGCCCGGTTCCCCCATTCAGTACCTCCAATACCCCGGTCGCCACCGGCAAGCCATCACGTCAGGGGAAAAAACCGGTAGCCTCACGCCGCACAACCCCCCCGCTTTCGGCGGGGTCTGGAATACCGGGGCTCTTAACTCCGTTCCCTGGCGTGGCTTAGCTACCATCGATTGCGGTGGTCCAAAGGATCAAACGAATCGTTACATCTATATTCACAGATTCAAAAATGAAGCATAAAAAGAAAAGAGCATTGTACGTACTGGAGGCTTGGTTACTACTATATTTTGAATGTGCATGGTAGAATGCAATCTCAAGACTATCAAGGCATTCGGGAGCAAAATGTGCTGCCCAATGTCAAAAACATGGTCTCAGTCATAGATCATCTTCCAACAGGATAAAAGACCCATAAACACACTAAAAAAATCCAAAATGGCTAAGAGCAAAGCATTTTGGACATTCGAAATGACTTCTTGGGCCAAACAAAAAAACTTATTGAACATCTGTGAGGACCCGGGGACATGCACTGAGAAGACCCCTTCACACCTGAGAAAAGCTGGAAGTTTACTCATTTTGGAAATGGGTCAAATCTTGTGGACAGGTGCAGAAGAATCATTGAGGATTACAGAAATCTTTTGCTTGTAGGTGCCATCATTTTGTCAAAGCCAGTTTTATTAGTTTATTTCTTTTTAATTGTTTTGGCGGAACAGCAATTCAAACTCAATGTCTGAGTTTCATTTAATTTCTTCAGCAAATTTTACATTTTTATGACTTTTGTCAGTCTCAAGTTATTTAACCCCTTAACGACAGCCCACCGACTTTAGGCATCGGCTGGTGCGGGTCGTTCGTCTGCAGCGACGTCTTTAGACGCCGCAAAAATTTTGGGGTTTGCCCTCGACCCCCACCCCACTGCACGGGGATCGGTCTGTACTACACAGCCCTGATCCCAGAGCATGTCCTGAGCGCAGGGTGGGGAGGGAAAACTCCGCAAAACCCATGCCTTTAAACCCCTTTGATGCGGTGGTGCGTTACCGCAGTGCAATCAAAGGGTTTTCCCCCGCCTTCGGGTGTCGAACACCCGTGACCCGACAGAGCCGGGGGAACGGCGCACATCACTCGGGAACCTAAGTGGGCCCCCGAGCTTCTGTGTACTAAGTCATGATCAGGACACACGGTTGGTGTCCTACACGCCTGTTCAGACCCACACAGATTTTTAATGTTTTACATATATGAATATGCAAAACATTTCAAAAGGAAAAAAAATAAAAAAAAATGTAAAAAAATTTCCCTTCATGGGGTTCAAAAAAAAAAGTAAAAAAAAAAAAAACATAAAAAGTAAAAAAAAGGAATAAAAAAATAAATAATAAAAAAAAATAAAATAAAAAAAAATAATTTGCATAAATTACACACAAAAAAAACCAACATATTAGGTACCCCCATGACCTAATAACTGAAAATTAATCTAACAATTATTAATGTGAAAAGTGACTGGTGTAAAAAAAAAAAAATTTTAAAAAAACAAATAAAAAAAAAAAAAACGCAATTTTTATAAGTGAACTTAAACTATTCCCTCATTAACAACTTGTCCCCCAAAAAAACGGGCCTCATCCCCCTCGTAATTTTTAAAAAAAAAAAAATTTACAACTTTTAAGCAAGGAGGCAAAAACTAAAAAAAAAAATTTGGTCATTAACTACTTTTCAGGCGTTCGGCTTAAGCGGTTAATTGACCATTGTGTTTTTTTTTTTACTTTACTGGAAAGGAAACAACAATTTTGTCCATGTGTATAGTTTACTTATATATTATTTATTAGCAATAAAAGCAACTGATAGATATGCTGTCCATCTATGATGTTTAGTGGGCGGCAAATATAGAGCCTGCATCCTTGGCGTGTGATGCAGTCAATGTTGCTTGCCAGCACCGGACTTGCTGGAAGAAGTGACATGGCAAAGGTGACGCAACGGGGGTGCATGAGAAAGCCTGGAACTCAAGCATCCTCAGTAGCCATGAAGATTCCACTTAAGCTCCCTCTTGGTGTGTTAAAACTCTGGTGGCCACAATTCTCTGTTAGAGGTAGTGTTGTCATACCAGACTGTAAGCAGGCTTAACTGTCTCTCTGCATAGCAATGGCTTTTTCCCTGTGGGGCCCAAAAAAATTTTTTTGCAAATACCCCGTACAACCATCTAGAGCCTGCTGAAGATCCACAAGGGGATCAACCCTCTAAGAGGCAGGCCCATAATGTCTGGGATGGACTCTCTCACCCAGAATTGTGGGATCTATATTGACCACATTCTGACCCTATTTGTAGAATTGCTATCATCATAGAAAGCAGAGGTGTTGTACATGTCCATATCACATAATCTGGGAATTCAGACTGTACTCTACTTCATACAAAGTAAGGGGCTCAATTTGTTCCAAACAATGAGCTACTAGTTAACCTTTTTAATTTCATCCTGACTAGAACCTATTTTATTTTCAATGGCAAGTTCTTTCACCAACTGAGAGGTACCGCAATTGGGAACCCTTGTGCCCCCACATATGCTAATCTGTACCTCCGCTGGTGGGAGAACTTTGAAGTTTCCGGTTGCCATATGTCATTGTGGATGAAATATGTTTTTTGGACCCATTATATTGATGACATTGATGACATTTATATATTGATGACATTTTCATCATATGGAACGAGTCCAAGCAGGACTTTTCTAGGTTGTTGCGCATCCTAACCACAGTCGATTTCGACAACAGTCTTTCGTAAACCCACTCCTCTGAAAAAAAGGTTTCCCTCGAAGAACTGTTCTGGTAAATGTGAGTTACAAAAAACAATTGTTGGACCTACGCAAACAATTTTACAAGAAAGGATATCCAGAGGATGTCTTTAATAAAAGGTATCATAATGCCCTGGACACAAGTAGATATCATTTTTTGATTCCAAAAATAAAAAGATCACAAAGAGACAGGAATCCATTAGGTATTATTGGGAGCTGTGATGAGGCATCTAGTGAGATTAGAAAAATCCTCGCTAGAGACTAGGATAATTTGCTACTTGATCCAGTCATAAAGGAAAGAGTTGGACCTTAACCCTCACTGCACTTAAGATGTGGACATATCCTACGAGAATGTCTAATTCGCAGCAACTACACATCAAAACCAAAAAGCGACATGTAGCAATGCAGACAACCCCTTGGATGCATGCTGTGCACATGTTGAGGTCAGTAAAGCTTTCATTTAAAAGAAAAAAATTTCACGATTAAACATTTCATCAAGTGTAGGTCAATGGGGGTAATCTACCGGATTATTTGTTCTTGTGGCCAAGAATACGTGAGGAAAACCAGTTGACACACGTCAGTGGCTAGGCATATTTGGTCCAAGCACAAAGGAAATAGCCAATATCTCCATTTTATGGCTATTAATTTGTTGTGCCCTCACCCTTAGAAAGGCAAATTTTGATAACAGCTTATTACGCAGACAATTGTTCTGGATTTATACACCTCATAATCATCCATTAAGCGTTGCGATTTCCCCTGCATACGATACTAATGAACATCATAAATCACAGACAGATAATCCATGATTGTTCTATATATAATTTGGATGAGTGGATGTAAGGTTAACATATATGCCCACCACCACTGTCTACCATTTTAACAAAGTTATTACTATGTTTAATTTATTTATTTATTTTCCACCCATTCTATAATATGTTTATCATGGTATAGGAGTACTGTCGCTCACAGAAATGGCCATTGCTTGGCAGACAGACAGTTGAGAGACAGTTTAGCCAGCTTACAAAGTGACCTGTCTCTTTATTGCCGCACCATTCTAGGTGTAATAGTCTGGTACGGTAACACTACCTCTAACAGAAATCCCCATGGCTACTGAGAACACTTGAATTCCAGGTTTTCTCATGCATCCCCATCGCATCACTTCCACTGTGTCAGTTCAACCTGTGGCCACGCCCAAACAAATTACATCACATCAGGCCACACCTCTGACTACCCCATACAAATGACATCACACTAGGGCACGCCTATAACCACGCCCCCCAAACAAAATCATGCCCCGCCCCTCCAGAAGACCAGTGCCAACACAACAGTGGCGCCACTAGGGTCTGTAAATATGTATTTATATAAAGTAATGTATTGTATACACAGATATCCATTCAAATAGCTGTAAGACAATGTTCTATGGATGATACCGCTATATAATTGTCATACAGTGACCACATAATACCGCTGTACATGGAACAAATATCTCTGTACTGTTACTGACCACACCAAGATTAATATTATCAATGATACCGCTATAAAGAGATCAAATAATTTCACCACACCATGACAACATCACCAGCACAAAATAACTGAATAATACCACCACACCATGACCACATATCACCATCACATAGTGACTGAATAATACAGCCATACTGATCCTAAATATAAACCATTACACTACTACCAACATTCCTGCCATACATTGACCATATGGGGGTAAAAAGTAGTTGTACACAGGCTCTGCAGACTGTATATACCACCATACAGTGACCATATGGGCGTAGATAGCAGTTGTACACTGGCTCTGCAGACATATACGTGATAACAGCACTGTACAATACAATTTAGTGACTCACGGGTGATGTCTTCTCTGTTGGGAGTCATTCTCTTTGTCCATTCCTTCCAGATCACCATGATGACTTCTCCCAGCCTCGTCCATGCAGAATTAAACACAACAAAAATATTAGACTCTTCACTTTTCCATCACATCCCTACCAATTCCCACCTCTGTACAAACTCCTCATATGGTGATAGGTGGAGTAGGGGAGAATGGGGCAACAGGCAGTGGTCAGGGGGTTATAGTCAGGTGAGGGTTGTATTTTGTCTTGACACTAGGCCGCAGGGGTGAAAGAGGAGGTAAAGGCCACAGCTTACAACACAATCTCCTGGGGGGAGACAGAAGACCAACCCCCCAGAGATTGTGGTCCATTCCCTGCACCCCCAAATGATCAGCCACAGCCGTGACCTTCAGGGGTGCAGGGGATGGAGGATAATACTATTAGATTTGTTAGACTACGTTGGACTAGCGTAGTATCTATTTATAAACTAACATGGTCAGCGAGGGCCGGTGTCAGGGGGAGTTTATTTAAATAAATTGCTTTTTTAATTTGTTTCTGTGTTTTTTTGTCACCTCAAGGCCGACACTAACCCCGCGTCACTATTAACTCAATACTCAACGCACCAGGGGTACTGGGAAGAGCTGGGTAACCATCAGAAGTGGACCCTCTAATGTGAGGGTCCGCTATTGTGGCGGCTGCGGGCTGGTACTCTTAGAATAGGAAGGGACCAGTATCCATGGACCTTCTCATTCTGATAGTATCAGGCTGCAGCTGTTGGTTTTACCCTGGCTGGTTATGAAAAATGGGGGGGACCTCACGTCGTTTATTTTTTTTGAAAATCATTTATTTATTGAGAATCCTACAGTGGGCACCTCCTGTAATCATTACAGTGGATGCCCGTGTGCAGATTCTCAGTAAACAAACAAATTTTCAGAAAAAAAACAACGTGGGGTCCTCCCCAATTTCCATAACCAACCAAGGTAAAACCAACAGTGGCAGCCTAATACTATCAGAATGGGAAGAACCATTGTTACTGGTAACTTCCCATTCTAAAAATTCCAGCCTGCAGCTGCTCCTGAAGCAGACCATCACATTAGAAGGTCCGCTTCTGACAGCTTACCGGCTCTTCCCAGTACCCCTGTTGCATTGGGTACTGGGGTAATAGTGACACGGGGTTAGTATCAGCCTTGGGCAACAAGAAGCACCGCTGGCTGACACCAAGCCCGATCAATAGTAATGGAGGCATCATCCAGATACCGCCACTACTATCACTGGAATCAAATGGAAAAAAAAAACACACACAAACAGAAAAAAAGCACTTTATTTAAATAAACACTCCCCGACACAACAGCCCTCGTTAACCATTTTATTAAAGAAATAGTCGCAACGCCATCTGACGTAGTCCACCGAATCCGTTGTAGTCCAAAGGGGAAACCTGTAAAAAGAAACAACTATAACGCTACAAATGGGCATCAACCAGCTTTCCGGGATGCTGAATAGCCTATTCAGTGCCCAGGAAAACTGGATGGCATCCCCCATAGCAGGCGTCCTGGAAAGATGGGTGCTTGCTGTGGGGGATGTGTCACCCAGCTTTCCAGGGTGCTGAATAGCCTACACAGTGCCTTGGAAAGTTGGGTGACATCCCCACAGCATTTGTCTAGGTAAGCTGTGTGGCACCCATCCGCAACAGCAAGCACCTAGTTTTCCTGGACGCCTGCTGTGGAGGGTTTTAACCCATCTTTCCCGCATCCTGAATTAGCTATCCAGCACCCGGAAAAGCTGAGTGGCACCCATCCCCCAGAGCAGGCACCTAGCTTTCCTGGACAGCTGCTGTGGAGGGTTTTAACCCAGCTTTCCTGCATGCTGGATAGGCTATTCAGCATCTGGGAAAGCTGGGTGACATGGTTCACAGCAGGCGTCCAGGAAGGTGGGCCGTTTATGGGGGGGGGGGTGAGCAGAGGGAGGGGGGCCATTTTTGGGGGGCTAAGTGGGGTGAGCAGGGGGGCCGTTTTTTGGGGGGGCAGGGAGGAGGAAGAGAAACTTAACTTACACTTACTGTGTCCCCTCCTCCTCCTCCTCCTGCTGCTGGCTCTGGCAGGGCCAGCCCCCTGCAGGCAGTGATGTCAAGGGAGAGCATCTCTATGACGCTTCCCGTGCGTCCCTGCTCTCTGTACCGGCCGCATGTGAGGGAGAGAGACTACCTGACAGCGGCCGGTGATCGCGGACAGTTTGCACGTCCCGAGGATGCGCAAACAGTGAACTGCATAGCGAAGTCCCGGGGATTTAGGGTACATGCCCTGGATCCCCGGGACACACCCGAAAAATCGGATACCTCCCAGCTGTTTCGGGACAGCGGGAGGAGGGTCAAAAAGTGGGAATGTCCTGCCCAAATCGGGACAGTTGGGAGGTATCTGTCTGACCTCATGCTGCTGCTGTGGCTGCTGCCGTGCCCTCCACACTCTGTCATTGTGCCACTCTGTGGCCTACTCCTGTTTTTGCCACCTCCAGAATGTCATTATGCCACTGTCTGACCTCATGCTGCTGCTGTTGCTCCTGCCGTGACCTCCAAACTCTGTCATTGTGCCACTCTGTGGCCTACTCCTGTTTTAGCCACCTCCAGAATTTGTCATTGTGCCACTGTCTGACCTCATGCTGCTGCTGTGGCTGCTGCCGTGCCCTCCACACTGTGTCATTGTGCCACTCTGTGGCCTACTCCTGTTTTGCCACCTCCAGAATGTCATTGTGCCACTGTCTGACCTCATGCTGCTGCTGTTGCTCCTGCCGTGACCTCCACACTCTGTCATTGTGCCACTGTCTGACCTCATGCTGCTGCTGTGGCTGCTGCCGTGCCCTCCACACTCTGTCATTGTGCCACTCTGTGGCCTGCTCCTGTTTTTGCCACCTCCAGTATGTCATTTTGCCACTGTCTATCTTCATGCTGCTGCTGTGGCTGCTGCCGTGCCCTCCACACTGTGTCATTGTGCCACTCTGTGGCCTACTCCTGTTTTTGCCACCTCCAGAATGTCATTGTGCCACTCTCTGACCTCATGCTGCTGTGGCTGCTGCCATAACCTCCACACTCTGTCACTGTGCCAATCTGTGGCCTACTGATGTTGCCACCTGAGCAACCTCAGCTTGTTTTTTTTCAGCTGGTGCTGCCATGACTTTATCAGGCTGCATTCTCACTTCAGTTTTTTGGTCAGTTTTGCCCTCTTAAGTGCCCAGGGAATTTTAGAGTGAAGCGATTCTAATAGCGGCGGCAGTCATGTGCGTGTCATACTAAAACACAGCATTGTATGAAGACCAAACCAAGCTCCCTCTGCATATTTAAGCATGGAACAACGTTCTACAGCACCCTACCATCTCTCTGCAGCCTGGAAATAGCTGTTTTTTAACACAATTCGTCCCGAAGTAATTTGGACCGAAACGAATTTTGTCGGAAAATTCGGCGAAGTCGGCGAACTCAATTTTTGAGAAATTCGCCCATCTCTAGCGATTGTGTCAACTATCGTTATCGAGCTGATAGTCGATATCGTCAATTATCATGACGATAGTCGGTAGTCGATAACAGATTATCGCCAATGACCATTAAAGTCTATGGGAGAGGAACAACAGCTTCATTCCTATACCCAGACAGGGGTGGAGAAGCTGGAATTAACCTCCACAACAGTAAACTGGATACGTGCTACATCTTAGGCAAGACAATTAGGCAAGAGTCACAGAAAAAAACTCACAGACTATTCACTATCCCTGTCTTGTACCACAGCATGACCCTTAAACCTGCATGACCCACAAATTAAAAAGTGCCAGAAGGCAGTATTATTTGAACCATCATTTTAGTTGAACTGGACATTGACTATCCCTGTCCTGGAACGCAGCATGACCCTTAAACCTGTCTGACCCACAGATTAAAAAGTGCCGGAAAAAGGAGTCTTTGAACCACCATTTTAGTTGAACTGGACATTGACTATGCCTGTCCTGTACCGCAGCATGACCCCAAAACCTGTATGACCCTCAGATTAAAATTTGCCTGAAAAAGGAGTCTTTGAACCACCATTTTAGTTGAACTGGACATTGACTATGCATGTCCTGGACCGCAGCATGACCCTTAAATCAGCATGACCCACAGATTAAAAAGTGCCAGAAAAAGGAGTCTTTGAACCACCATTTTAGTTGAACTGGACATTGACTATACCTGTCCTGTACCACAGCATGACCCTCGAACCTGCATGACCCACAGATTAAAAAGTGCCAGAGGAAAGTAGTCTTTGAAGCAGTATTTTAGTGAAATGGACATTGACTATCCATATCCTGTAACGCAGCATGACCCAAAAACCCGCACAGGTGCTCTTATGGACCATCAGCATAACATTTCGCAATAAGAAATAAACTATATTAAAAACAACTAGTTTTCCAATACTGCTGCGGCTAGAGGTACTTGCCATTCTACTGGTGATATTGTTCCACCGTGACATTAGAAGGTGAGCAAACGAAACAGATGTCCCCAGTAGGTCAACGAGGCCTGTCCGACAATCCTACATTCTACTGTCAAGTGGGTTGAAGGAAATTACTGATCAAGGCAGGTGAAGCTGTAAACGTGGATCACGCAGGTTCAGCTAGCAGGGCCGGAGTTACAGTGGGTGTGGTGAGAGCCAGGGCTGGTGTTCATCAACTATTAAAAAGCAGGTTCAGCTAGCAGGGCCAGAGTTACAGTGGGTGCGGTGAGAGATGGGGCTGGCGTCTGTCATCTATTAACACAGCAAAAATGCCCTTATGATGCAGCAATGAAAACAGTCGTGATGAAGCAGAGTGCAGAAGCGGAAGTGTGAGCTAAGACCTTTGACCCTTTGGCCACTGTTGACAATTGTGAAGAACAAATGTCTGTTAGAAACCACATTTTTTATAGTAGGACCAATAGTATAGCTGTATTTCACTGCAACATGCCCCCAAAAATTCAAAACATGACCCTTTGGCCACTCTTAAAAATTGTGAAGAACAAATGTCTGTTAGAAACCACATTTTTTATAATAGGATCTGTAGTATAGCTGCATTTCACAGCAACATGCCCCCAAAAATTCAAAACATGACCCTTTGGCCACTCTTAGAAATTGTGAAGAACAAATGTCTGTTAGAAACCAAATTTTTTATAATAGGACCTGTAGTATAGCTGTATTTGGTATAGTATAGCTGTATTGGTTGGGAAAATATTGTAGAAGCCAGTAACCCTGATTTAAAGAAAAAACTTGATCAATTGAAACGTAAAGAGTTAAGTTTTCACCTGCACGCTTCAACCCTGACGGAATACTTAAAAGCACAGCGTATCCCGAGGGGACTGAGAAGTCCGTTGATGCCAATATTATTAAAGGATGATTTGAACTAGCAGGACAAATGGTTTGCGATAAGCAACAGGTATTCTTTAGACCTTATGTTGCTCACAGTACAACATCTTCAATTAGCGTTGGAAGATATCAAAGGTGAAATTAAGAAGATAGAATGGAATTACGCAAACAAATGAAAGATGCATATGAGCAGATTCAGGAACAAATAAAGAGCAACATAGAGAAACTGAGAGAACAAATTATGAGTGTTAAACTGAAAAAGCACGAGATGGGCGCCCGTGATTACCAGCTGAATAGAGTGTATACATGGTCAAAAGAAAGATCAACTTCTCAAAGATACAGAAGAAATGTCGGAAATTACAATGAGAATACCTCCACTGAATCTGATGCAAGCATTCCGCAGAAAAGAAGAGGGAAGGGAACCAAGAGTAATACACAACCTTTTTTAAGACAAGAGATCAGTGCGGAAATGACCAGTGGAGAGGGATCAGAAGAAGGAGCAAAAGCAACAACTACAAGAAACAAAACAGCAGTGAGGAAGAAGTAGAGGACTTAACTGTGAATATCTCATCGAAAGTACTGACCAAGGAACAACAGGACATTATCAATAAAGGTGTTAGCTTTGTGCCCACTTATTCACAATCTAAGTTTGATTTTGAAGTGAATTTTTATAAGTTCTGTCGGAAAATAAGATTGCAGATGATGTTTGGTAAGGGGAGAGTAGACGAAAGTGTACCAAGAAAATTATTTAAAAAGGGTGATTATGATCCTGATATAAATAGTCCCATGTTAGAAACATTCCAAGCAGTGGTAAAAAGTGAAGTAGAGAAAAATTGGGATAAATGCAAACAGAGTAGACATAATATAACTAAAAAGGAGAGATCAGCATTAAAGGAACTTAAACAAGATGAAAGCATTATAGTCAAGAAAGGTGACAAAGGGGGGGGGGCCACGGTGATCATGGATCAATCAAAATATGTAGAAGAAGCTTTGCGGCAACTCAATGATGAGGAGGTATACCAGAAGTTAGCAAAGGACCCTACAGAAAGTATTAAAAAACAGATAGATGA
The DNA here is from genome assembly GCA_025379985.1 of Phyllomedusa bahiana. NCBI lineage: Eukaryota > Metazoa > Chordata > Amphibia > Anura > Hylidae > Phyllomedusa > Phyllomedusa bahiana. The sequence goes on along the minus strand of JAODAL010012502.1, from coordinate 71,085 downwards.
ATACTTGGAAGAAGCGGTCAAAATGGGTATAATTGATGTAAAAATCTTTAAAAGTATTAAAAACGGAGACCCCCCAAGTACCCATACTATATATGGTTCCAAAAATACATAAAAATCTTGAACGACCCCCGGGGAGACCTATAGTCTCAGGGGTCTCATCTATTCTATATCCGTTGTATCCGGCTGTATATGTAGACAACTTTTTGCAACCAATAGTGAAAAATCTCCCCAGATGCTTGAAAGACACTAATGATCTACTGACTAGGATAGAGAAGGTCGACACCCATGATGTAACTTATATCTGTACCCTGGATGTAAAAAGTCTATATACTAATATCCCCTATGATGAGGTTATGACAGCAATAAAAGAGAAACTAATAATGAACCCAAAATTACCAAATCATACTATCTCCTTCTTATTAACCCTGCAGGAATTTACCGAAAACTACTTTAGATTTGGGGCGGAATTCTACCTCCAGCGACAGGGCACCTCGATGGGGTCCCCTGTCGCACCCAGTTATGCGAACATCTTCATGGAGGCGTTAGCAACTAAATTCATAATTCAAAGTCGATGGGAGAAAAATATCAGGACATGGTTAAGATTTGTGGACGATGTCCTATTATTATGGACAGGGACCTTAGAAGAACTAAACCAATTTGTAGACTTCATTAATACCATACACCCCTTGATAAAGTTCACTAGCACAATTGATCAGAGAACCCTTAATTATCTAGATGTGAAAATAATTATTGAAGAAGGAGAATTAAAAACTACACTCTATGTAAAAGAATAGGAAAAAAACAACGTATTACATGCTACGAGCCAACATCCCCCTGGTGTAATCAGGGGGATCCCGAGAGGACAATTTTTAAGGGTAAAACGAATTTGTACATCTAATGGAGAATATGAGATCAATAAGCAAAGACTGATCAAAAAATTTAGTGATAGGGGCTATAATAAAACTGAGTTGGAAAGAATAGGGGATGAAGTAGGACAAATCACTAGATCGGAAGCACGAAAAATTAAATCTAGAAAGAAGGATCAAAGGATCGGTTACTTCTCAGTCTATGACATCATGCACAAATGATAAGAAAAAGTATCCTGAAATCATGGCACCTATTACGGATGGACCCGAAATATGGGCATCTATTCGTGGACACCCCAAGATTTATCTTGGGGAAGAGTGTAGGTGATGAATTGATACGATCTGACCTAGCAAGTAGAAAAAGGGTGAAACAACAAACACTAGGCACGCAAAGACGAGGAACTTTTGGCTGTCTGGCATGCCAAAACTGTAACTCAATAATCAAAGGTGAAAAGATCGCACATCCAATGAAAGGGTTTCAAATCAATATAAGAGGTTTATTTACATGCAACACAAGCAATGTGATATATATGCTTAAATGCCCTTGTGGCAAAGCGTATATAGGGCAGACATCTAGACCAGAACGTGTGAGAATAAATGAACACAGATCACAAATCAGATTACACAGAACCAAAATGGAGAAACAGGGCATAAAAGAAAAAGAAAAAGGTATAGAGGTAGAGCTTAAGAATAAAAAATATGGTGAGTCCTCAGTTACCAGACACTTCTATGAGTATAAGCATAACGTATGCGATTTAAAATGGTGCATCCTAGAACAAATAGAAGAGAATGATGCATATAGATTAAAGCAACGATTGGCTCAAAGAGAAGTATTCTGGATATATAAAATGGAGACATTGACACCAAAGGGATTAAATGAGGAATGCCCATGGAAAGTATATGCCTAATTTCTCCAGGAGAATATGTGTAATCTATCCGCTTAGGGAAGAAGCTTTTCTTGTAAACCTGGTATGTACGAACCTAGAGTGTAAGAGAAGGTATAATGCTAATGTAAAATATGGAATAGAGAGTAACTAAGACCAGGATTAATTGTGTTTAAACTGTTTTTAACATGTGTATTGTTAGTGGCAGGAGCGATATATAAGTATCATGTTGTGTAGCTGTCTTCATGCATGACAAAGGGAGCGTGTGACCTCCGAAACGTCGCGAGACGTAGCGGTGTCTGAGAGGAGAGGGATTGAAGACAGCTCGAGTGCAAAGGACTTCGGTCCGACACGAACGCCGAGACCCGGTGAACGCTGTATCCAAAGACGGTAACAAAGTATACAGGTGACCACAATTGAAATGAATATGTAACCGTATATGGATTTAGACTTATAGCCACGAACTGGTTTTTAAAACTTTGCTGAAATAAAAGTTGTTTTTTTATTGAAATACGAAACGAGCGTGTAAGCATGTATTACCGGCAGCAACATGGAATTGACTATATAGCTGTATTTCACAGCAACATGCCCCCAAAAATTCGAAACATGACAATTTGGCCACTCTTGACAATTGTGAAGAACAAATGTCTGTTAGAAACCACTTTTTTAAAAATAGGACCTGTAGTACAGCTGGATTTCACAGCAGCATGACCTAAAAAAATTTAAAAATGACTTCTCAGCCCCTGTTAAAAATGGTGAGGGAGAAATGCCACTTAGAAGCCACATTTCTGTTCCAATGGACCTTGATTATAGCTGTATCTCACAGCACCATGACCTCAAAAACATTGTAAATGGATATGGTTTTTTCATGTAACCGTGTACAATTGGTGTCTTTTATAGTCTCGTCATCACCGCAAAACCAGCAAAATGATGTTTTGGGAACTGAGAATAAAAATTGCAGTAAGAAATGATCATTTAAATTTTTTTTTTAAGAGGACCATTTCTTTTGGAAGCGGAATGTGAAGTAGACCGGCAACTAATCGGTGACCTCGGCAATTGGGGCCACAACATCATCAGATTTCCACGCCTGATCCATCTTGATGAAAGTCAAACGATCCACATTATCAGTGGAATGCCGGATGCGTTTGTCTGTAATGACTCCTCCAGCTGTGCTGAAGGTCCGCTCAGATATGACGCTGGCTGCTGGGCAGGACAACACCTCTATGGCGTGGCGAGTGGGCCATTCATCCATTTTTGGATACCCAGAAGTTGTTTGGGTCCGGAACATATCCAAAAACATCGGTGTTGAGATGCAGACAGTCGTGCACCATGATCTTATGCCGGTCTCTGTGTGTTGTATGTGTGCCCTGCATTACATGTGTTGGTGCGGTGGTAAATAAGGATTGCCAGAGGTCACCCATTAGGCTTCTGCCACAATGCCTGCTGATGCTACTTGGCACTCTACTGCTGTCACATTGCTGACGTTGTTCCACCGTGAAATTTGAAGAACGTGAAGCAGACACAACAGATTTCTCCAGTTGATCAGTCAGCACGGTCTCCAATTCCTGCATTTTACTCTCTATTTGGGTGGGTGGAAGGAAAGTCCTCAGTTTCGCTTTGAACCGGGGATCGAGCAGGGTGGACAACCAGTAAATGTAATTCATTTTGATGGCCTTAATGCGAAGGATCATGTTGGAGAAAATGGAGTATACAAGAACTCATGTGAGAGATGGAGCCTTGATTTCCAAAGCCTCTAGGTCGAGGGGCACTAGCAAACTGATCTTCCTCATCTTCCTCCTCCGCCTCAAATCCGTGCCAACCTCTTTCCAAGGCAGGCACATCAGTAACGTCGGTGTCCAGGAATACCTCCTCCTCCTCCTCCGCTTCCTCCGCCTCAGCTTCAACACAGCCTTGACTTGCCTCAGATGATGCACCCTGAGAGCTGAGGCGCCGCCTTGCACCAGTTCTGGACCCCGAACCACCGCCTATTGCAGACCATTAAAGTTGTGGAACTGTCGGGCCTTCTGGATTCGATGGAGAGAAAGGTTCTGTGTCCGCATCTGTGTACATCTCCTCCTCCGTCGCTGGTGGGACCTGCTGTTTCAGTGTCCAACACTTGTTCCAGAACTAAGATCACCACAATGCTCATGCTGACAAGAGCAGTGTCTGCACTAAACCATTTTGGTGGCTGCTTCAAAACTCGAAAGGGATGGTCCCGGGTTCTTTCACCTGCAACCACTCTCGGTGGCTCAACACCCTGAGGTCCGCCGCGCTGCTTGTCGGGCCCAATGTTTTCCACTTCGTACAGCGTAATGACATTGCACTGCTGCCACAATCGCTGGAGCATGTGGAGGGTGGAATTCCAGCGTGTTGCCACGTCAACAATGAGATGGTTGACGGGGAGGCCGAGCTGATGCTGTAACACAGCCAGCCGGGACGAAGCAGGGTGCGAACGGCGGAAGTGTGAGCTCAGACCTCGAGCCTTCCTCAGCAGGCAGTCCAGACCCGGGTAGTGCTTTAGAAATTTCTGGACGACGAGGTTCATGATGTGTGCCAGGCAAGGGATGTGCTCCAGCCTACCGATCTTAAGGGCGGCCAGGAGATTTAGACCGTTATCGAAACACCACCTCACCTGGCACAAGGTTCTTGTCACTCAGCCAGCGCTCGGTCTCGTTGCGAAGAGCCGTCCACAGCTCCTGACCTGTGTGATGACGGTCTCCAAGACAGATTTATTTCAACATGGCCTGGTTTCTCTGGGCACGTGATGCTACCAGTGGACCTTTGGGGAAAGAACACTGCACCATCCCTGTGGTTTTGAGGAGCGTACGCCGAGCCTGAGAGCCACCACCACCGTCACCACCAGAGACATCCACCCAGCTCACCCAGTCAGATGGACTTTGCCGGACACAGATGCAAACAACGCGCTTGAAATTTTAGATCACATGTGTCTGGCCAGGGCCGGGACGGCTTTTCTGGAAAAGAAATGCCTGCTCGGCATCTGGTATTAGGGGCAGGCAAGGGCCATGACATGGCGGAACCCATCTGTGTCCACCAGACGGAAAGGCGACATTTCCAAGGCCAAAAGCCTGGCAATGCCGACATTGAGGCTTTTGGCTTTGGGATGGTTTGGGTTAAAGTGTTTCTTTTGCTCCCAAACCTGGTAGACAGAAGACTGGCTGCTAGACTGGCCGCTGTACGGCGTGCAGGTCAAACTGGTGGAAGGAGAAGGGGTAGGCTGTGTCTCCGGAGGTGGTGGTGGTTCTCGGGCGACGGTGGAGGCTGAAGCGGAGGCTGATCCTTGCTCATGACGCTGAAAGACATGGGCAGCTGAGGAACGCTTGGTCTTGGAAGTGGCGGAGGAGGAGGAGGCGGAGACAGAGGGTGTGACAGTGGTTAGAAGCCCGGGATCGGTGTGGCTGTTTTTCGCCAAGTGTTCCCTCCATTTCAAGTCATGCATTCGCTGCATGTGACTAGACATGTTGGTGGTGGTTAAACACCTAAGATCCTTCCCTCTACTGATGCATTTATGGCAAAGGCTGCATATGACATCGCTGGGTGAATCAGAGGCTTGATCGAAAAAGGCTTGAGAGGTCCTGGACCTTTTCAACGGCGATAAGCAGGAGCGGTGTTTCCGCTGATCATGGCTTGCGGAATAATCTCAGCGGACTTGTGCGACCGCCCTCTCCCTTTTTGAGGCGGGACCCGTACTAACACTACCCCATCGTCTTCCTCCTCGTCCAGTGATGAAGCGCTCGTAATGTCGTCATCATCATCATCATCATCATCAATAATACAGTTAACTTCCTTGTCCTGACATTCTACATCCTGGAGCTGTGGGATACAAGAAACAGGCACTGCAAGGCATTGCCGAACGCCCAGGATTTTTGCCGATTTACCGGCTTCCTTCTCCTCCTCTGATGGCATCAGCAATTGGGCGTTAGAGCAGACAAAATCATCATCTTTGGCCTTTTGACCTTTTGAAATGCCTTCTGACCCCAACCAGTTTTTGTCATCAAAGAGGTCTTCAGAAAATGGATTATCCACAGTGGTGGGTACATAAGTTGACATTTGGGCTGCCTTCGCTTCATGTTGGGCGGATGCTGACGATGATGATGACGAAATTTGTGGCCGTGACTGGGAGGACGAGGAGGTAAGACTGCTGGATGCAGGTTGCATTAACCACTGAAAAACAGATTGGCGACACTGTTCGTTACTGAGATTCACAGGGCACCGACCCATCAATGACAGGCCTGACGGTATTGCAACCGACGATCCGCTGGCTTTCGTGTTGTCGCTAGCACTGGAAGGAGCACCTTCTCTCGTACCTCTGCATATATGTCCTACACCCCTCTTTGCTCGCTTACCACCTGCAGTTCGCTCCATGTTCAGAAATATAAAAATTTAAAAGGTATGGAAGAGTTTTTGACAGTCTCTTACTGAAAGACGGCAAATTACAGTTATTCTTAAATCCTTCTAATTTCCAACAGCCAACTAGGATTAGAAACAGAATTGTTTCTATCAAATATCTGTGAAATGCGGTCTGGTGGATGATCCGTAACACAAAAGCAACAGTGTTCTTCCTTCAGTCCCCGAGATTTACCCAATGCCCAGTAGGACAAAACAATTGATAGTTTTCAACAAACTAAACGTACAAATGCACGATTAGCGCCCAAACTGAGACGCACTGAAGTGAAATAGAAGTATTAAAAAGTTATATGGATTAATATGGCGGCCCTTTGCACCACTGACTAACAGGCGCAATTTACTAGGAAATATGTATAACACAATTTGCGTACAATTGAGCTCTATGCGCCAAACAGACGCACGGACTGCAATAAGCGTATTTAAATGTTATATGGCTTAATATGGCGGCCTTCACACCACTGACTACAGGCGTAATTTACTATCAAATATGTATAACATAATATGCGTACAACTGAGCTCTATGCGCCAAACAGACGCACGGACTGCAATAAGAGTATTTAAATGTTATATGAATTAATATGGCGGTCTTCGCACCACTGACAACAGGCGAAATTTACTATAAGATATGTATAAAACAATATGCGTACAACTAAGCTCTTTGCGGCAAACAGATGCATGGACTGCAATAAGAGTATTCAAATGTTATATGGCTTAATATGGTGGCCAATCGCACCACTAACTACAGGCGTAATTTACTATCAAAAATGTATAACTCACTATGCGTACAACTGAGCTCTTTGCGGCAAACAGACGCACGGACTGCAATAAGAGCATTTAAATGTTATATGGATTAATATGGCGGCCTTCGCACCCCTGACTACAGGCGTATTTACTATCAAATTTATAAACAATATGCGTACAACTTTACTCTTTTGCGGGAAACAGACGCACGGACTGCAATAAGAGTATTTAAATGCTACATGGTTTTTAAAATGGCGGCCTTCGCACCACTGACAACAGGCGTAAATTTTCTATAAAATATGTATAAAACAAAATGCGTACAGCTGAGCTCTTTGCGGCAAAAAGAAGCACGGACTGCAGTAAGAGTATTTAATTGTTATATGGATTAATATAGCAGCCTTCGCACCCTGACTTTCAAGCGTAATTTTACTATCAAATGTGTATAACACAATTTGCGTACAATGAGCTCTTTGCGGCAAAAAAGACGCACGGACTTCAATAAAACTATTTAAAAAGTTATAGGGATAAGTTATGCCGGTTTTTGGGAACACTGACACACAGTGATTGCAATGGAACTGAAAAAACAGGGACAATTTCGCCTCCTATCAGAGGTCTGCTGGCCAAAAAAGTGGTAAAAAACAATGCTTTCTCAATTCAAGGTCACAGAACACACTGAGCTGCAAAATATCTCCCTTCCTTTCAAAAGCCTCTCCTGCTCTCCTGCTACACCAACATAAATTCCTACATTATCACAAATGGAGGCCTTTCCTATTGACACTTTCAACTCAGGAGCTCATATTTTCTCAACTTTACTAAGGGGACTTATACTCTTAAATTCCCAACCCTCCTGTACTAACACATTCATACTCTGACCCTCATTTGTATGTGTTGTGAGGTTAAATTAGAGAACATTGAATTTGTCCATTCTGCTGTGGGTAAGGGTACTCCAGTGGTGTTCCATCCTTAGTCCAGATTCAGAATTAGAAGCTGTACTTTCTAGGGGGTAGCAAGACATAGTAGACCGTTCCTCTCAGGTTGGTGGAATTGTTAGATAAGGCATAGTCTTAGCACTTGCTGGGGTGTGTATAAATTAACAGTAATCATATGATAGTTTATGATGTTGCAGGAACTTATTCAGCATCTTTCATCTTTCCAATCACGGGAAGGAGTGATCCTTTTGAAGTGGCTGGTGTGGAGCCAGTTGTTCTTTTCCTCTAGTTTCATCAAAGTCTCAGTTGTCAGCAGAATTTGGAAGAGACTGTCATAATGATAGGCTCAAGGCTTCTTCTCACGTTTGTCTTAAGGACCACCCAATCACCCAGCTCAAGGTTGTGGCTACTAAGGTCACTGCTTAGATCTGGAATGCAATTAAAAACTTGTTTATGTACTGCTTTAGGGTGTTAATGCAGGGTCTGTACATATCCTGTCATACTGTATAGCCCTGTCTTGGGGCGAGTATCAAACAAGATCTTATAGGGAGACAGTTTCATTTTCCTGTGAGGTGACCTTTCTACCTTTCGATTGCTCTGAAGATGGTAGAGGACATGAAAGGTTTGTTCTATACCTAAGGCACCTGTCACTTCTTTCATGACCTCCCCTGTGAAGTGTATTCCTTTATCACTCTCTATTGTTTCTGGTAGCCCAAATCGACAAATAAGTTAATCAACTTTTCGGATGTTGCTTTTGCTGTTGCTTTCTGTACTGGTTAGGCTTCAGGCCAACCAGAAAAGAGATCTACGCCAACAAGGACATATCATTTACACTCCTTGGAATAGACACAGCGGTCGAGGCATGTGTTTCTGGGGGGACCTTTCCTACTTTACCTATTCTGTGTTATGCACATGTCATACAGGCTAGAGAGTATCTGGTTGCGGCTGTACGGAAGCCAAGAGCAACCCAATACTTGTCTAGTAGCAAATACATAACCATAGCAGTCTTAGACTGGTGGGTCAGTCCATGGGCTGCTTAGGCCCTCATTGGGAAAAGGACCCAGGGGAGGCAGAGCTTATTGCTCACACTCCACAGGCCACCATCATTTAACTGAGCTCCCTGTTTCTCCCACTCCCCCTTTTTGACCTTCTGAGTTAGGGATTGAAGAGACTTAAGGACATCAGGGGTAACAGGGCCTATGGTGGACATGGCCTGTACATTCACAAGATCCTTAACTCTAGGCTTTGTCGCAGCCAGGTTTGCCACTTTGTCTGCTCTAGCATTTCCCCTTGCTTCGGGGCTGTCAGATTTTGTGTGTGCCCTGACCATAATTATTCCAAGCTCTGTAGGCAACAACAGGGCTTCCATTTGGTCTCTGACACTTTCTGTATTCTTGATACGTTTCTATTTCATGTTAAAAATGCCCAGGTTCTCCATATGGGACCATAATCATGGGTTATTCCAAACACATAACATGAGTTTGTGTATATGTTTGCAGTCTTACCCTCGGCCGCTTTCCATGCCTCTGTGAGTGCTCTCAACTCCCCCTCCAGGCAAATGAGGCGGGAGTGGTTCAACTTTTATTACCTTATGTTGCGTGACCACCGGATATCCAATGTGATATCTGCTGTATTCCCAGTATCTAGATCCTTCAATAAAAAAACTCAAAGTCAGGATTAGTGATTGGGAAGACCTTCACATGGGTAAATCCTGTTGTTTCTTGTGCCATTAGGACCATACAAGCATATTCTTCCTTGTCTATAACATCTACTTCTTCCCCCCTTTGGGCCTAGGTTCAAGGGTAATAAAGTAGCAGGGTTCAAGGTTTTACACCAAGTCAGTGGAACATGTGGGGCATCAGTAGCACACTGCAGGCGTAGCTAACAGGCCATTAGAGATATCGTAGTTGCACCTGAGAATACCATGTACATCATACGGGGTATGTATTGTTACAGGGTAATCCAGTACAATCTCTGTGGCTTTGTGTAGAAGTACTTGTACTACAGTGATTACTCGTACACATAATGGATTCCTCTTGCCACTGGATCTAAAATAGCTGAGTAATAGCTAACGGTCTTTGCTGTGTACCATGTGGCTATGTAAAGACAGCCATGGCATTACCAGCCATCTCAGTGCAGGACAGAGAGAACAGCTTGTCATAGTCAGGTGTGCCCAGGGCAGGTGTAGAGGAAATTAGCAACTTCAGAGTTTTGAATCTGTTTAGTGCCTCTTCTATGAGCTCAAATGACTGTGTAGCCAAACACCCATATATAAGCACACAAGCTGATCATATTAAAGCTTTACAATATGTCATCAAACCCAGGAATATCCTGAGTTGTGCTAGATTCTCAGAAGTCAGGTCCTGTATCTGTATTCGGCCTCCGGTCAGATGCCTGGTACCAGCTGACAAGCAGTGTCCTAGAAGTTAACCTTTGTCTGAAAATACTGCAACTTGTCTTTTGAGGCTCATGCCCTTGCTCAGCTAAAAGAAACAAAAACAAAACAGAGATAGTGCACCGTCTTCACATTATCCGCTGTCACTGGCCAAATTAGTCATCCATGTATACTACTGTCCTTAAATTATAATTTAACACTCTGGACATTTAACTTTTTCTTATATGAAACATTCCTTTATTCCTTCCTTTGTCATCATATATACAACTTAAAAGTTGGCGCGATGTATCATGATATATCAGTTCTTTTAAAGAATGCAGTATGCAATTCGCACGTAGCTTTTAAATTAAAAATTTTCTGGGTAATCTTACCCTTTTCAGCGTCTTTTTGTAATTTTCTAGGAAAAGTTAGAGGTATCGTAACATATGAGATAAAAATGTTAAAGAAAAAAGATTATGCAAAAAGAAGTTTTGATAAATATAAATGAGAAATATGTTTACGATTATGGTTTTAATAGACGATGTATGTATCTATATTATGTTAAATAGCAAAATGTAAAGAAAGATACCCGATTTAAGGGTTAAAAATGATCATGTGATCTCCCTATGTTAAAAGGAGAGTCCACCTACCTCAGGTGTGCTTGAGAAAGGGGGCGGACCCCCGAAACGTCGCGCGGTTCACAGCTATCCTTGTCAGAGAGAGGACGGTGTTGTGCGAGTCTGCTACAAAGCTGCCCAAGTGCTACACAGGAGTTCCATGAACGAGTGTTGCTGCTGGAAGAGTAGCCTGTGGTGATTGAGGAAGCTACTGAAAAGGGTAAGATTACCCAGAAAATTTTATATGTAAAAGCTATGTGCGAAGTGCATACCGCATTCTTTAAAAGAACTGATACTATATCATGATTAGAGATGGGCGAATTTCTCAAAAATTCGATTCGGTCACTTCGCCGAATTTTCCGACAAAAATAAATTCGGTCCGAATTACTTTGGCACGAATCGCGTTAAAAAGCAGCTATTTCCAGGCTGCACAGAGCCTGCAGGGTGCTGTAGAACGTTGTGCCATGCTTAAATATGCAGAGGGAGCTTGGTTTGGTCTTCATACAATGTTGTGTTTTAGTATGACACGCAGATGACTGCCACCGCTCTTAGAATCGCTTCACTATAAAATTCCCTGGGCACTTAAGAGGGCAAAACTGACCAAAAAACTCAAGCGGGAATGTAGCCTGATAAAGTCATGCCAGCGAAAGCTGGAAAAAAACAAGCTGAGAGCTCAGGTGGCAACATTAGTGACAGAGTGTGGAGGTGACGGCGGCAGCCACAGCAGCATGAGGTCAGGCAGTGGCACAATGACATTCTGGAGGTGGCAAAACACGAGGAAGCCACAGAGTGGCACAATCACACAGTGTGGAGGTCACAGCGGCAGCAGTATGAGGTCAGGCAGTGGCACAATGACATTCTGGAGGTGGCAAAACAGTATTAGGCCACAGAGTGGCACAATCACACAGTGTGGAGGTCACGGCGGCAGCAGTATGAGATCAGGCAGTGGCACAATGACATTCTGGAGGCAGCAAAACAGTATTAGGCCACAGAGTGGCACAATCACACAGTGTGGAGGTCACGGCGGCAGCAGTATGAGATCAGGCAGTGGCACAATGACATTCTGGAGGTGGCAAAACAGTATTAGGCCACAGAGTGTCACAATCACACAGTGTGGAGGTCACGGCGGCAGCAGTATGAGATCAGGCAGTGGCACAATGACATTCTGGAGGCGGCAAAACAGTATTAGGCCACAGAGTGGCACAATCACACAGTGTGGAGGTCACGGCGGCAGCAGTATGAGGTCAGGCAGTGGCACAATGACATTCTGGAGGCGGCAAAACAGTATTAGGCCACAGAGTGGCACAATCACACAGTGTGGAGGTCACGGCGGCAGCAGTATGAGATCAGGCAGTGCCCCAATGACATTCTGGAGGTGGCAAAACAGTATTAGGCCACAGAGTGGCACAATCACACAGTGTGGAGGTCACGACAGCAGCAGCATGAGATCAGGCAGTGGCACAATGACATTCTGGAGGTGGCAAAACAGTATTAGGCCACAGAGTGGCACAATCACACAGTGTGGAGGTCACGACAGCAGCAGCATGAGATCAGGCAGTGGCACAATGACATTCTGGAGGTGGCAAAACAGGAGGAAGCCACAGAATGGCACAATGACTGAGAGCGGAGGTCACGGCGGCAGCAGCATGAGGTCAGGCAGTGGCACAATGACACAGTGTGGAGGGCACGGCAGGAGTCACAGCAGCAGCATGAGGTCAGAGAGTGGCACAATGACATTCTGGAGGTGGCAAAACAGGAGGAAGCCACAGAGTGGCACAATGACTGAGAGCGGAGGTCATGGCGGCAGCAGCATGAGGTCAGGCAGTGGCACAATGACACAGTGTGGAGGACATGGCAGCAGCCACAGCAGCAGCATGAGGTCAGACAGTGGCACAATGACACAGTGTGGATGTCACGGCAACAGCAACAGCAGCAGCAGCATGAGGTCATAGAGTGGCACAATGACACAGTGTGGATGTCACGGCAACAGCAACAGCAGCAGCAGCATGAGGTCATAGAGTGGCACAATGACAGAGTGTTGAGGTGGGTGGCAATACCAGTCCCTGGTAAAGATGGTGGTAGGCAGATGGAGAAACTGGCAGCAGATGTGTGGCATCAGGCGGGTGGCGGCATCCGAATAGTGGCTGAGGCAGGTAGTTTGAACCGAGACTGACGCCTAAGGCATTGGTGTGTGGAAATACTGGCCGATCCAAGCCTGATTCATCTTGACAAAGGTCTGTCGTTCCACATTTCCCGTGGACAAGCGGGTTCTCCTTGGGGTAACGATGGCACCCGCCTCACTGAACACCCGCTCTGATGCCACACTACTGGCCGGGCAGGACAGCTTCTCCACTGCAAACTCGGCAAGTTGCGGCCAAACATCCAGTTTGGCTGCCCAGTAGTCCAGCGGATCTTCTAACTGAGGTGGCAGAGTGCTGTCCAAGTAGGCCACAACCTGTTGGTTTAGGAACTGCTCCAGGTCCTGCTGCTGCTGCTGGCGACTGCCCTCCTCACTAGGCGGGTGAAGGAAGCTGCTCATCAGTGACTCCAGACTTAGGTTACTACTGATGGAGCTGGTACTGCTCCTACCCCCCCACCTTCCACCAGCAGCCGCGGCAGTAGTACGTGAGCGCTGAGGAACCCCCCGGTCAGACCTGTCAGAGGAGGGACGGTGCCGCACATAGGCAGCGGCCAACTGATTACGGAGGATTTCTCTATAGTATTTGAGTTTGTCTTCCCTCTCAATAGCTGGGAAAAAGGCTCCCATTTTGGACCGGTAGCGAGGATCCAATAGGGTGGAGAGCCAGAAGTCATCCCTCTGCCGGATGCTGACTATTCGGCTGTCACTAGCCAGGCAAATAAGCATGCTGCGGGCCATCTGCACAAGTGACTCCGAGGGGCTCCCTGCCTCCATTTCCACTGTATACTGCCACGGTGCTTGGGGGTCATCTGCCTCGTCTTCCTCATCTCCATCCACCTCCTCCAGCTGCTCCTGCTCCTCCTCTCTTGTCACCTGGGTAGAAAATCCACTCATTTCACCAGACAATGCTTCTGCTCCAATGTCCTCCTCCTCCTCCTCCATTTCAGTCCCCACCGGACTCATGTGGCCACGAGATGTAGTCGCCACGTCTCCAGTCCCCTGCCCAGACAGATTTTTCAGCATCTGTTCCAGGACATGAAGCAGTGGAATGACGTTATTCATCCCGTAGTCCTGGCGACTGACAAATAGCGTCGCCTCCTCGAATGGCCTCAACAAACGGCAGGTGTCACGCATGAGCTGCCACTGGCTGACATCAAAGTTACACAGGGGAGTACATCTGTCTGCCTGGATCATCAAAAAATCGTTAATGGCCTTTCTCTGTTCATACAGTCGGTCCAACATGTGCAGGCTGGAATTCCAGCGGGTGGAAACATTGCATAACATTGCATAACAGAGCGTTCTGCCGCTGCAACTCGAGGAGGGTGTTCCTGGCTTTGTACGAATGGATAAAGTGCATGCACCGTTTCCTGGCCATTTTCAGAATGTTCTGAAGATCGGTGGAAGACTTCAGGAACCTTTTCACAACCAGATTGAACACATGCGCCATGCAGGGCGCATGGACCATCCCTCCTCGGTGCAGTGCAGACACCATATTCCTCCCATTGTCCGTCACCATGGTTCCGATTTGCAGTTGGCGCGGAGAAAGCCACACATCGAATTCTTGCTGCATGACACGGAGCAGTTCCTCCCCTGTGTGACTTCGTTCGCCGAGGCAAGCCAGGTGTAGAACTGCGTGACACCGCTGTGCCCTACACATGTGGTATGATGGAGCAGTACTTGTGGAGGCTGAGATGGTGGTGGAGGTGGAGGAGGAGGAGGCGGACTTTGGGGCGCAGGTGCAGCAGTTTTAAAAACGTGGAGGAGAAAGCGGCGTCTCCTGTTCAAGTTGTTGGTGTGCCTGGGGTGGAAGCACATTCACCCAATGGGCCGTAAAGGACATGTACTGGCCTGACCGTAGTTACAGCTCCAGACGTCCGCGCTGCCGTGCACCTTGGAACAAACCGATAAGCTCAAGGACTGACCCACCTTCTGTTCTACATATTTATGAAGTGCTGGTACTGCCTTTTTGGAAAAGAAATTACGGCTTGGAACTCTCCATCTCAGCTCGGCACAAGCCATTAGTTCTCTGAATGGTGCAGAGTCCACCATTTGGAAAGGGAGGGACTGCAATACCAACAACTTGGACAGGAGCACGGTCAGCTGCTGCACCTTAGGATGGTTGGATGCATACTGTTGTCTCTTTGCAATCGCCTCGCTGAACGACTGCTGGCGCAATGAGTAGCAAGGAGCAGGAGCATCTGGACCGGGAGATGATGTCAAAGAGAAACAGCTCCCTTCTGCAGAGGTGGTGGAGCCTTGACTGGCTGCAATGGCATGTGTGCCACTGGGCGCTGCAGCTGCTGCTGTTGCTGCGGCGGCAGGATGGACCACCACATCTGAGCCACGTTTCTCCCAGGCCACCGGATGGTGACGCAGCATGTGTTGACGCAGGGCTGTGGTACCAACGTTAGCTCCCTGGCCACGCTTCACTTTCTGCCCACAGATTCTACATATACCCATATTCGGCTCCTCCGGTGTCTTAGCAAAGAACTGCCACACCGCCAAGTTTCTGATTTTACCGCCAACGCTCCGCACTGAGTGACTACTGCCGCCGCTGCCTCGCTGAGCCCGTGCCGCTACTTTCTTGGACCTGCGAAGCGGGTTTTTTACCCCGTGGCCGCTTGGCTCCCGACCTCACACTGCTGCTATCCTGCTGACTCACGGCCACACGACCCACTTGCTGGCAGCACTGCGGCCTGACGCGCAAGCTGACGCCCTCTTCTCCTAACGATGATGAAGCCCTTGCCTCACCCGGCTCCCAAGTGCGGTCGGCTACATCATCATCTATTTGTGTTTCATCGTCACTGCTGTCCTAATCACCGGTCTTGGTATGCCGAGGCTGACCTCTCACAACATGACCTCCCATGCCACTCTCCACATCTATACTTTGCCGCCTACTGCAAGAAGCAGGGAATATTGGCCCCATTTCTTCGCTGCCAAGTAGCTGCTGACTGCCCTCCTCAAATTGTTCATCCTCGCTATATAGTGGCGCTGAGCCCAGACCACATAGTAGATCTCTGGCTGAGGGAACCGGATGGGACAGAGGCGGGCTGAGGACAGGTGAGTGCTGCTGACCCGCATCCGGGCCATACTAACTAATGGTTGTGTCTGAGGTTCCCACCGACTATTGGCTGGGTTGTCAGATGTCATCTGGGAGGAAGAGGATGACCTAGTCAACCAATCAAGAACCCTTGGGTTGCTGAACAACACACGGCCGCTAGATGACAGCGGCAGTTGTGGCCTCACCGAGTGACCCCTGCTGCGACGTCCCCTTGCTGTTCTGCGACCTGGGCCTGTTCCAGGAATGTTTGTGCCACTGCCACTCGCAGGTGCAGAGCCTGCCACCTCTCTGTCTGACATACTGTTTGTTCTAAAATGTACAGACACTGTTTGATGATGATATCTGTATATGATAAATATAAACCCTGTTTTTGACTCCAAATGAACCCAGTAACAAGCTTGGGTAACCCTTGGATATAAATTGCGCTCCACAAATGGCCAGGAAAAATTTACTTGTATGTGTTGTTTAAAAACACTGTGTGTTTTACTAAATGTAAAAGCACAAACAGGCTTAATTAGGTTACATGAATTAGGCTACAGGAAAAATGTATATATTTTGGCGTTGAAAAAGACGGTTTATTTTTGTCAGCACACCAGCAAAACAACACTTAATTAACCCCTGGATGTAAATTGCGCCAAAGAATTGAGCCGCA
Source organism: Phyllomedusa bahiana (assembly GCA_025379985.1). Taxonomy (NCBI): domain Eukaryota; kingdom Metazoa; phylum Chordata; class Amphibia; order Anura; family Hylidae; genus Phyllomedusa; species Phyllomedusa bahiana. The sequence continues at coordinate 54,396 of JAODAL010012502.1, read as the reverse complement.
CAAAATAGTAGCTTTGTAGCGTGTTACAATTGCGTGTTTTCTACGCCACACAACAAGAGATACAGTTGTAATTAACCTTTGCTTGTGAATTAGGCTACAGGAAAAATGTATATATTTTGGCGTTGAAAAATACGGTTTCTTGGGGTCAGCACACCAGCAAAACAACGCTTAATTAACCCCTGGATGTAAATTGCGCCAAAGAATTGAGCCGCACAAAATAGTAGCTTTGCAGCGTGTTACAATTGCGTGTTTTCTACGCCACACAACAAGAGATACAGTTGTAATTAACCTTTGCTTGTGAATTAGGCTACAGAAAAAATTTATATATTTTGGCGTTGAAAAAGACGATTTATTTTTGTCAGCACACCAGCAAAACAATGCTTAAATTAATTAAACCCTTCTGGATGTAAATTGAAAAAAGAACAAAAAAGAATTGGCTACAGGAAAAAATAGGGTTTGAGCTTTGGGTAGAAACCCGTGTAAATTCCAAAGAATTGGCCCCCTGTTTTCCTTAAGCGCTCCACACAACAAGAGATACAGTTGTAATTAACCTTTGCTTGTGAATTAGGCTACAGGAAAAATGTATATATTTTGGCGTTGAAAAAGACGGTTTATTGTTGTCAGCACACCAGCAAAACAACGCTTAATTAACCCCTGGATGTAAATTGCGCCAAAGAATTGAGCCGCACAAAATAGTAGCTTTGTAGCGTGTTACAATTGCGTGTTTTCTACGCCACACAACAAGAGATACAGTTGTAATTAACCTTTGCTTGTGAATTAGGCTACAGGAAAAATTTATATATTTTGGTGTTGAAAAAGACGGTTTATTTTTGTCAGCACACCAGCAAAACAACGCTTAATTAACCCCTGGATGTAAATTGCGCAATAGAATTGAGCCGCACAAAATAGTAGCTTTGTAGCATGTTACAATTGCGTGTTTTCTACGCCACACAACAAGAGATACAGTTGTAATTAACCTTTGCTTGTGAATTAGGCTACAGGAAAAATGTATATATTTTGGCGTTGAAAAAGACGGTTTCTTGGGGTCAGCACACCAGCAAAACAACGCTTAATTAACCCCTGGATGTAAATTGCGCCAAAGAATTGAGCCGCACAAAATAGTAGCTTTGTAGCGTGTTACAATTGCGTGTTTTCTACACCACACAACAAGAGATACAGTTGTAATTAACCTTTGCTTGTGAATTAGGCTACAGGAAAAATGTATATATTTTGGCGTTGAAAAAGACGGTTTATTTTTGTCAGCACACCAGCAAAACAACGCTTAATTAACCCCTGGATGTAAATTGCGCCAAAGAATTGAGCCGCACAAACTAGTAGCTTTGTAGCGTGTTACAATTGCGTGTTTTCTACGCCACACAACAAGAGATACAGTTGTAATTAACCTTTGCTTGTGAATTAGGCTACAGGAAAAATTTATATATTTTGGCGTTGAAAAAGACGGTTTATTTTTTGTCAGCACACCAGCAAAACAACGCTTAATTAACCCCTGGATGTAAATTGCGCAATAGAATTGAGCCGCACAAAATAGTAGCTTTGTAGCGTGTTACAATTGCGTGTTTTCTACGCCACACAACAAGAGATACAGTTGTAATTAACCTTTGCTTGTGAATTAGGCTACAGGAAAAATGTATATATTTTGGCGTTGAAAAAGATGGTTTCTTGGGGTCAGCACACCAGCAAAACAACGCTTAATTAACCCCTGGATGTAAATTGCGCAAAGAATTGAGCCGCACAAAATAGTAGCTTTGTAGTGTGTTCAATTGCGTGTTTTCTACACCAAAACAACAAGAGATACAGTTGTAATTAACCTTTGCTTGTGAATTAGGCTACAGGAAAAATGTATATATTTTGGCGTTGAAAAAGACGGTTTATTTTTGTCAGCACACAAGCAAAACAACGCTTAATTAACCCCTGGATGTAAATTGCGCCAAAGAATTGAGCCGCACAAATTAGTAGCTTTGTAGCGTGTTACAATTGCGTGTTTTCTACGCCACACAACAAGAGATACAGTTGTAATTAACCTTTGCTTGTGAATTAGGCTACAGGAAAAATTTATATATTTTGGCGTTGAAAAAGACGGTTTATTTTTGTCAGCACACCAGCAAAACAACGCTTAATTAACCCCTGGATGTAAATTGCGCAATAGAATTGAGCCGCACAAACTAGTAGCTTTGTAGCGTGTTACAATTGCGTGTTTTCTACGCCACACAACAAGAGATACAGTTGTAATTAACCTTTGCTTGTGAATTAGGCTACAGGAAAAATGTATATATTTTGGCGTTGAAAAAGACGGTTTCTTGGGGTCAGCACACCAGCAAAACAACGCTTAATTAACCCCTGGATGTAAATTGCGCCAAAGAATTGAGCCGCACAAAATAGTAGCTTTGTAGCGTGTTACAATTGCGTGTTTTCTACACCACACAACAAGAGATACAGTTGTAATTAATCTTTGCTTGTGAATTAGGCTACAGGAAAAATGTATATATTTTGGCGTTTAAAAAGACGGTTTATTTTTGTCAGCACACCAACAAAACAACGCTTAATTAACCCCTGGATGTAAATTGCACAATAGAATTGAGCCGCCAAAAATGAAGTGGTATTTGTATTGTAAAAACGCTGTTTCTTTAAATGAATACAACAGGAACTGGCTTAGATCCCACTCGGATATTGAATGTATATGCAGCTGCAGTGGACTCACACAGATCCAATACCCCCAAAAATTAGAAATAGAACATTAAGAGAACAGTCTCTGAGACAAGCTGAGACACCCCACAGAAATCGCTATATAAAAATCAATTCTTCAGTAAGAGCTCTCAGCCGCGGGAAACCCCCTTCCCTGATGAGCACAGTGAGAGGAGTGTGAGCTCCCGACGTCGCGCCCGGACTTATATAGTGCGGTGACGTCACAGAATCCCGCCGGTCTCTGATTGGCTTCATCTCTGCACATGTCATGCAGGCTATGCCCTTTTTCCTCCCAGAGTGCTTTGCCCCATGTAGCGCCATGTGCTCTCAGCCATTTTATCAATCAAAAGCACACTTCGTTCACCCGAAGTACCCCAAAGTTCGACTTCATTCCGAACCGAAGTTTTCCTGAAATTCTAAACGAATTCCACTTCGTTTGAATCAATTCGCCAATCTCTAATCATGATACATCACGTCAACTCTTAAGTTGTATATATGATGACAAAGGAAAGAATAAAGGAATGTTTCATATAAGAAAAAGTTAAATGTCCAGAGTGTTAAATTATAATTTGAGTATAAAGGGTTAAGGACGCCCAAGCTGGACAGATAGAGTGCGGTTACTAAAAGGTAAAGAAAGGTACTACGTTTTTCTTGCATACTACTGTCCTTAAGTCAGGTGATGTCCACTGTTACAGCACTGAGGACAAAACTGATGTTTATTGTATTGGTTAGTTTAAGAAAGTAGTAAGCATCTCAGGCTAAATGTTAAGGTATCTGTAATACATCCTACAGGAAAAATACAGGAAGAGGAGGCTAACTGAACCTTTCTCTGTAGTAATATGTTAGTCCCAAAAACATTCATGGAAAACCCTTAAACTTATAGGAAGATAAACATTCTAAATAGGAAAAACATTGGGGAAAAAACATTGGGGAAAAACATTGGGGAAAGATATTTAACTTCAGGGAAAATACAGTCAATAGGGTTCCAAAATGATGACTGCTCACAAACTGGAGCCTGTTTCTGGAAGATCTACAACCATTGGCTCTTCCCCTGAGTCTGGCAGCATGTACCTATCTGCTTACCATCATTTGTAAAAAGCTCACCAGTTGCACACACCATTTAGGACTAGATGGTTTTACATATAACAGGACAGACAAACAAAGAGTTAGCCAGATGAACAAAGAACTAACATCAAACTAACATAAAACTAAGAAAGAAACTAGGGATGAGGAGGGACGACAATATAGAAAATGAAGGGGTGTATAGGTTAGAGAGTGGGCAGACTATATCGGTGGGTGGAGAAGTGGAGTGGGGGAGGTGGAGTAGACCAGTGGATAAGGAGATCCATGTGTTGCAAACCAGCTTTGAAGATATAGGTACCCACAATATATCATGTAATCTCATTCCATCTACTCACTGTGTAATAAATAATCATATGCTGTCTACTAAAGGTATAATGTATAATCCCATGCCATCTACCGAAGAAAAGATGTTTAATCCAATGCAGTCATCTGAAAGGGTAACGTCTAATCCCATGCTGTCTACTAATCAGGTAATGTGGGTAATGTATGATCCCATGCCGACTAATGAACATGTTAGATACAATCCCAAACCGTTGACAGAAAGTGTAAGACTGGAAGGGAACTTAAAATGTCTATTCAAAAATGTCAGAAGTCTTGCAACCAAAATGGGGGAACTTGAGGCGCTAGTTGTAGAGGAGCTGAATGATTTGGTAGGTATTGCTGAAAAATGGCTGGACTCCTCACATGATTGGGCGGTCAACCTTCATGGTTTTAATCTATTTAGGAAAGACAGAGCGAACATGAGGGGAGGAGGAGTGTGTTTGTATGTAAGGAGTGATATGAAGGCAAATTTGAAAGATGTAATAGGGGATTGAGTAGCTAATGATGTGGAAACATTGTGGGTGGAAATACAAGGGGGGGTTAATGCAGAAAATATTATTTTTGGTGTAATCTATGGACCCCCGAACATCACTGAGTAGATAGAAGAACATGTGCATAATCAAATGGTGCGGGCAGCACAGGCAGGTACAGTAGTAATAATGGGTGACTTTAATAACCCAGGCATTGACTGGGGTCACAGTATAATTCATTTTAGCATTAACTGGAAAAAAGAAAAACAGAGCGGGAAGGCAAAAACATTTAATTTTAAAAGGGCCAAATTTTCCTTATTGAGGGACGCAATACAGGACATAGACTGGGAGCAGCTATTAGCAAATAGTGATATAGAAGCCAAATGGGAGAGCTTTAAATATACTTTGGGGAAATTTATTGCAAAATATATTCCTATGGGTAACAAGTATAAGCGACTAAAACTAAAACCAACATGGCTTCTACCTTCTGTTAAGAGGGCAATAAACAATAAAAAAGGGCATTTAAAAAATTTAAGTCAAAAGGGTCGCCATCAGCCTTTGAAAATTACAGAGAGCTTAATAAAATCTGTAAAAAGTGATAAAAGCAGCTAAAATTCAAAATGAAAGGCAGGTGGCCAAGGACTGCAAGACTAATCCCAAGAAATTCTTTAAGCATATACAGTCATATGAAAAAGTTTGGGCACCCCTATTAATCTAAATCATTTTTAGTTCTAAATATTTGGGTGTTTGCAACAGCCATTTCAATTTGATATATCTAATAACTGATGGACACAGTAATATTTCCGGATTGAAATTAGGTTTATTGTACTAACACAAAATGTGCAATATGCATTAAACCAAAATTTGACCGGTGCCAAAGTATGGGCACCCCAACAGAAAGTGACATTAATATTTAGTAGATCCTCCTTTTGCAAAAATAACAGCCTCTAGTCGCTTACTGTAGCTTTTAATCAGTTCCTGGATCCTGGATGAAGGTATTTTTGACCATTCCTCTTTACAAAACAATTCAAGTTCAGTTAAGTTTGGTGGTCGCCGAGCATAGACAGCCTGCTTCAAAGTATCCCACAGATGTTCAATGATATTCAGGTCTGGGATGGCCATTCCAGAACATTGTAATTGTTCCTCTGCATGAATGCCTGAGTAGATTTGGAGCTGTGTTTGGGATCATTGTCTTGCTGAAACATCCATCCCCGGAGTAAATTCAAATTCATCACTGATTCTTGTACATTATTCTGAAGAATCTGCTGATACTGAGTTGAATCCATGCGACCCTCAACTTTAACAAGATTCCTGGTGCCGGCATTGGCCACACAGCCCCAAAGCATGATGGAACCTCCACCAAATTTTACAGTGGGCAGCAAGTGTTTCTCTTGGAATGCGGTGTTTTTGGGACGCCATGCATAACGCCTTTTTGTATGACCAAACAACCCAATCTTTGTTTCATCAGTCCACAGGACCTTCTTCCAAAATGAAGCTGGCTTGTCCAAATGTGCTTTTGCATACCTCAGGCGACTCTGTTTGTGGCGTGCTTTCAGAAACGGCTTCTTTCGCATCACTCTCCCATACAGCTTCTCCTTGTGCAAAGTGTGCTGTATTGTTGACCGATGCACAGTGACACCATCTGCAGCAAGATGATGCTGCAGCTCTTTGGAGGTGGTCTGTGGATTGTCCTTGACTGTTCTCACCATTCTTCTTCTCTGCCTTTCTGATATTTTTCTTGGCCTGCCACTTCTGGGCTTAACAAGAACTGTCCCTGTGGTCTTCCATTTCCTTACTATGTTCCTCACAGTGGAAACTGACAGGTTAAATCTCTGAGACAACTTTTTGTATCCTTCCCCTGAACAACTATGTTGAACAATCTTTGTTTTCAGATCATTTGAGAGTGGTTTTGAGGAGCCCATGATGCCACTCTTCACAGGTGATTCAAATAGGAGAACAACTTGCAATTGGACACCTTAAATAGCTTTTCTCATCATTGGATACACCTGGCTATGAAGTTCAGAGCTCAGTGAGGTTACAAAACCAATGTTGTGCTTCAGAAAGTCAGTAAAAAGTAGTTAGGAGTATTCAAATCAATAAAATGATAAGGGTACCCAAATTTTTGCACCAGTCAAAATTTGGTTTAATGCATATTGCACATTTTGTGTTAATACAATAAACCTCATTTCAATCCAGAAATATTACTGTGTCCATCAGTTATTAGATATATCAAATTGAAATGGCTGTTGCAAACACCCAAATATTTAGAACTAAAAATGATTAAGATTAATAGGGGTGCCCAAACTTTTTCATATGACTGTAAATGCCAAAAAGCCGAAGTGATGGGGTGCTGGTCACTGGGGAATAGGAGAATGCCGAGGTACTAAATAGGTTCTTCAGCTCAGTATATATTATCAATAAGAAAGTAGTTGATGGGGGTGAGCCAAGTGCAGATGTAGGTGGTGACAGTACTGTTAATACATCATCTGCTATAATTAATTGGCTCAGTTTAGAAAAAGTCAAAGTCAGGTTAAATAAACTAAATGTAAGCAAGGCTCCAGGCCCTGATGGCTTACACCCAAGAGCTCGTTCATCTCTGTGCCCCTGTACATGATATTTAGAGATTTCTTGGTGACTGGTATAGTACCAGGAGACTGGCACAAGGTAAATGTAGTTCTCATCTTCAAAAAAGGCTCCAAGTCTTGCCCAGGTAATTATAGACCAGTAAGTTAAACATCTGTTGTGGGAAAAATGTTTGAGGGGCTAAGAAGGGACTATATACAGGAATATGTGGACAAATACAATATTATTAGTGATTGCCAGCATGGATTTATTAAGGACAGAAGCTGTCAGACCAATCTGATCTGTTTTTATGAAGAGGTGAGTAGAAGTCTGGATAGCGGGGCAGCTGTGGATATTTCAGGGTATAAAGGAATTGCCTCATGCACAGTTGGTTCTGATGAACAGTTGAACTCTTCTACTTCTTTGAGAGCAAATGAAAAGATTTGCTGAAATCTGGTCAATCTGTTTGCTATGGGAGTGGAATCTTTTCTCCTACGGCAAAACTTTGCCTGCTCCATGTCATCCAAATACTTTTCATAATTAAACTCCTCAGCAATGAGGCTCAAGATATACTAGCAGTAGCACTGGCAAGACCCAATTCCTCTTGCTCTTGGCACTACATTGAACTAACTGTACCAATTTATTATATATTTTTTGGAGTCAGAGTCGGTCCATTTTATAACAATTCTGACTCCACCAAAATGCACACCAACTCCAACTCCACGACTCCGACTCTACAGCCCTTATAAACTACTTTATATGGTATAGCTATTTGTCTTACATGCAGAAATTTTTGAACTTTTTGTAATTTTCCATATTATGATATTTTCTTAAAAAAAAAACAAGGATTTATACCAACACTGTAAAAATGAAACTGAAAAAACAATGGTGGAATTGCATTTTTTTTTGTTTTCCATTTTCACGGCCCAATGCAAAAAAACTGTGGAACACCTGTGGGCTCAAAATGCACAAAACACCCAAACATGAATTCCCTGAGGAGTGTTGTTTCCAAAATAGGATGACTTTTTGAAGGTTTCACCACTTCTTTTACTACAGGGCTTTGCAACTTAGAGTGTCAGAAAACCTGAAATGCTGGCTATAAAATAACCCAATAGGATAGTAGGTGCTCTTCCTATTCTGAAACCTGTTAGGTCAAATATCACACTAGAACCACATATGGGATATTTATAAAAAATAGCAGAATTGGGAGAATCAATGTTAAAGGGGTTTTCTTGCTACAAAGATCATATCTGTAATGATGGGGACAGTAAAAATAAACACTTTCGCATTGGGTTTGCATTACCTAAATAATTTAGTATAGCATCTATGAGCTAATCTGTGTGTGTCTAGAGCTAAATCTGCAGCCTGATGTCAGGCCACGCCCCCTTTGCTGTGATTGACTGCCTGACAAGGGAGGTACCGTGAGCCCTAACAGAACCTCAGCCCACTGTCCCTGCCTACTTGACGTGCTGCCCTAAATAGTAACATAAGGCCACAAAATGGAAAACCAGAGAGAAACCAGAAAACATGCCAAAGGTCAGAGCACTCTCAGGAGCAAAGCACACAATCAGAAAACAAGCCAAGTTCCAATAACAAGCAGAGGTCTGATACATGGATAAAGCAAGCAAACAATCAAGCACAGGTAAGTTTAGGCAGCCAGGAAACTATCACAGATGCAGCCTTCAGTTTGCAGGAGGTTTAAATGTGGTGTCCGGACACCGCCCCCGTAGCTGATTGATGCGGTCTCCAGGCCCTTCCATTGGCCAGTGTGACACACCCCCTATCCAGAGTGGCTGGACCTCTGTCACTCAAAGAACCTCTAGCAGAGTGTCTCTCAGGGTGGGGTCGCAAACCTAGGGAATCAGCAGCTGCAGAATGTTGCTCCCTTCAGGCAGAATGCTGCCTAGGTAAACTAGTCCTGACAGCACCCCCCCTTTTAGGAGGGGCCACCGGACCCTTACCTGGTCTAGGTTTGTCTGGTTGAGACTCGTCGAATTCCTTGATCAGGTGCTCGGCATGGATTAGCCGGAACCCACAACCTCTCCTCGGGACCATAACCCTTCCAGTGGACCAGATACTGCAGTGACCTTAGAACCTTACGGGAGACTTCATATTCTAACTCACCCTCTATACAAACTGGAAGAGGCGGTCTAGAGGGCAGAGTCACGGGCTAGATGTACCTTTTTAGAAGTGAACTATGAAAAACAATGTGTATGCGGAGAAAAGAAGGTAATTTTAGATGATATGTCCCCGGATTAACCACCTCTTGTACCACATATGGACCCACAAATCATGGAGCAAATTTCGGGTGGATAATAGTGATGAGCGATTAGGCAAATCATCGTCTTCGAGACGATTACCGATTTTGGGAACAATCTCGCCGATGTCCGATCTTTGATGACGATTAATCGCCGATTCCCATTAAAGTCTAAAGAGGAAGACCAGGTTCATTTTTACACCCAAACAGGTAAGTTGAAGCTGGAATTAACATCCACAACAGTAAACTGGATACGTGGTACATCTTAGTCAAGACAATTAGGCTACAAGAGTCACAGAAAAAAAATCACAGGCTAAAATAATCCATTCTGTTCAATGGCTAACCGAAAACATGAGGACGGAGTAGCCACATCAGGTACATAGGTAGCAGCTTTGACACAAAACAAGACACCGGTATTGGAAATGGCACATGGTAACTGGCAGGAGACCCCTATCTCCTTTTGCACCAGGGACCAAGAACTTGTCATAAATGTGGTGACAGCAAGAACATCCCAACGGGGAACACGGAAGTTCAGCTGGCAGGGCCCTAGGTAGAGAGGGTGCGGTGAGAGCCAGGGCTGCTGTCAGTCATCTATTAACTGTTTCATGGACACATGCAGCTAAATTAAATGGGGTGACCACCCATTACTGCTTCCTATTTTTATCATATCGCAGGGCCCCTTTTTGATTCCAGCCCCTGACAGGAATACTGCCCTACTGGCACCCCTGGCATCCATTTTAAAGTAAAAATTCCCTTATGGACCCTCAGAATAAAAATTTGCAATAAGAAATCGACTATTTTAAAAAACATTTTTTCCAATGCTGCTGCTACGGATACTTGCCATTCTACTGCTGGCACGTTGCTGACGTTGTTCCACTGTGACATTAGAATGTGAAGAAGACACAATATATGTCTCCAGTTGGTCAACAAGGCCTGTCTCAAATTCCTGCATTCTACTGTCAAATGAAGTGGGTTGAAGGAAATTGCTGACTTTTGATTTGGAACGTGGATCAAGGAGGGTGGCCCCCCAGTAACCACTGTTCATTTTGATGGCCTTGGTGTGTGAAATACAGTAACCTTTTTTTCAATAAGACCTTTACTATTGGTTTCTTTTACAGCGGCATGACCCCAAAAGCCGCACAGATGCCCTTATGGACCTTAAGAATAAAAAGTGCCGGAAGGAAGAAGTATTTGAACCACTATTTTAGTGAACTGGACATTGACTATCCCTGTACTTTCCCACAGCCTGACCCCAAAACCCACACAGATGCCCTTATTGACCCTCAGAATAAAAAGTGGCGGAAGAAACAAGGATTTAAACCACTATTTTAGTGAACTGGACATTGGCTATCCTTGTCCTTTCCCGCGGCATGACCCCAAAACCCTCACAGATGCCGATATTGACCCTCATAATAAAAAGTGCTGGAAGAAAGAAGTATTTGAACCACTATTTTAGTGAACTGGACATTGACTATCTCTGTCCTTTACAGTGGCATGACCACAAAAAACCGCACAGATGCCCTTATGGACCCTCAGAATAAAGAGTGCCGGAATAAAAAAGTATTTGAACCACTATTTTAGTGAACTGGACATTGACTATCCCTGTTCTTTCCCGCAGCATGACCCAAAAACCCACACAGATGCCCTTATGGACCCTCAGCATAAAAATTCGCAATAAGAAATTGACTATTTTAAAAAAAAAACTATTTTTCCAATGCTGCTGCTGCTACGGCCACTTGCCATTCGACTGCTTTCATGTTGCTGAGGTTGTTCCACCGTGACATTAGAAGGTAAAGAATAGTCAATATATGTCTCCAGTTGGTCAACGAGCCCTGTCTCAAATTCTTGCATTCTACTGTCAAATGAAGTGGGTTGAAGGAAATTGCTGACTTTTGATTTGGAAAGTGGATCAAGTAGGGTGGCCACCCATTAACCGCTGTTCAATTTGATTGCCTTGAGGCATGTGAAATTTTAAATCAGTATGGGAAATAAGCTTTTTTCAATACGACCTTTACTATTGGTGTCTATTGCAGTGACCTGACCACCAAACCAGCAAAAATGCTGTTACTGTCCATCAGAATAAAAATCGACGGAAGAAACTATTATTTCAAATGAGAGTTTTCTGAATAGAACATTGAGTTTTTTTTTTTTTTTTTTTAAATCTAATTCATAGCACTATGCTATTTGTACAGTGACTGACATTTAATATATTTTTTTGTAGCTGACATTCGTTTATGGAATTTATTTAGGGAAGTTTTATTTATAATTTTACATTATTTTCATTTTGCTTTTTTTTCCCAAGTTTGATAAAATACAACATACACCACTCCCTGCAGTTTAAAGGTATTTTTTACACGTGTAGATGTGTTAAACCATTCGCACACCCCATAAGTAATAAAAATGTCTTAATCATCCCCAAAACACACATTTCCCCTCCTGGCTTCTGAGAGCGATTCGGCCAATGAATTAATTGGTTTCATTTTTCCTCCAAATCCTTCTTCAGTGATTAGGGACAGACTCCCCTGGAAATCAGATGATGCGACCCCATAGTGACTAGAGTTGCAGAAAATTTAAAGCCTCAAATTTTGCAATTTGTGTCCAGCCTTGGAGCCCTTTTTAACACTACTTAACCTCAAAGAAATTAACTTTTTCAAAATCTTTTTTTAGAGAAATTTGAAGCTCTCCTGATTGCCCCTTATGGTGAGAGCCAGGGCTGCCGTCAGTCATCTATTAACCATTTCTATTAACCTGTCTCAAATTCCTGCATTCTACTGTCTAATGAAGTGGGTTAAAGGAAATTGCTCACTTTTGATTTGGATCGTGGATCAAGGAGGGTGGACACCCAGTAATCGTTGTTCAATTTGATTGCCTTGAGGCATGTGAAATTTGAAATCAGTATGTAAAAAATGTACTTGTAAAAATTGTAAAGAACAAATGGCTGCTAGAAACAAAATTTTTTACAATAGGATCTGGATTATAGATGTTTGCTTACAGCACCATGACCCCAAAACCATTGACAGTGCTTAAAATTTTCATGAAAAAATGAGTAATTGGAATAAGGTTTTTTCAAGAAAACGTGTATAATTGTTGTCTTTTACAGTCTCCTAAGCGCCAAACCAGTCAAATGACCTTTTGGACACTCTGAGTACAATTTGCATTAAGAAATTAACATTTTAAAATTTTTTTATCAAGAGGACCATTTCTTCAGGAAGAGGAATGTGAAGTAGACCGGCAACTAATCGGTGACCTCGGCAATTGGGGTAACACTGTTATCAGAGATGCACGCCTAGGTCCGCTTGATAAGAGTCAAACGATCCACACTCGGTGTGGGAAGATGGATACATTTGTCTGTTATCACTCCACCAGCTGTGCTGAAGGTCCGCTCCGAGATGACGCTGGCTGCTGGGCAGAATAACACCTCTATGGTATGGTGAGCAAGCTTGGGACATTCATCCATTTTGGATACCCAGAAGTCGATTGGCTCTGGAACATGTCCAAAAACATTGATGTTGAGACGCAGATGTCACGGGTGCCCCTTACCCAGCCGCGCTCCTGCCGTAGCTCCTGTCTCCCGGCGCATTCATCCCTGCTTCCTGGGGTGCGCGCGCGCCGACACTGTTAAATTTAAAGGGCCAGCGCACCGGTAATTGGGTATTGTCGGTCGCTGCCCCTATTTAAGTCTGCCTCTTTCTGATCCTGTTGCCGGATCTTTAGTGCCTCACCGCCTACTGAGAAAGCGTTCTAGTGTCTTGTTCTGATTCACCGTGTACTGTACTTTCTCGCCTCCGTCCCTCGACCACGAACCATTACCGCCTGTCCCCGACTACATCTTGCCTTACGATTCTGTACCACGCTACACCTAGACTGCCGCAGCAAGTATGTCACGTCGGGGGTAACGACCTGGTAGACTCCCGCCGCAGCAAGTCCAACCCGCTTTGCGGCGGCCTCTGGTGAATAACGGGACCTACTTAGATTCCGCTCTCTGGCGTGGCTTATACCATCGCTTGCGGTGGTCCAGAGGATCCATTACTGAATGTTACAGTTAGATCCGGCCATGGATCCTGCCAAGGTGCCTCTGCCGAGCATCACTGATCTTACCACCATCGTGGCTCAGCAATCACAGCAGATCGTGCAATAAGTGCAGTAACTAGGTCATCTCTCAGTTATGGTGCAGCAGCTCCTTTCCGCCCAGCAGCAGCAACTGACTCCTGTGGCTACCTCTGCGTCTACGGCTTCCGCATCGTCTGCTTGTCCTAGGCTTCGTTTATCCATGCCGTCTAAATTCGATGGGGACTCCAAGGCTTGCAGGGGCTTTATCACCCAATACTCTCTGCATATCGAACTGATGGGGAGTCAGTTTCCTACCAAAAGGTCAAAGGTGGTGTTTGTGGTCAGCCTTCTCTCCGGGAAAGCCCTGGCCTGGGCTACCCCCCTCTGGGACAGAGACGACCCGGTCACGGCCAACCATGCCATGTTCCTCACCGAGTTCCGCAGCGTATTTTAGGAACCAGCCCGAGCCTCGTCTGCCGAAACCAACTTGCTAAATTTGCACCAAGAAGACTTTTCCGTTGGCGACTATGCAATGCAATTCCGCACCTTGGCCTCAGAACTGTTGTGGAATGATGCGGCTTTGGCCACCACCTTCAAGAAGGGCCTCTCCAGCCAGATCAAGGATGCCCTGTAGGCCCGTGATCTCACTTCGTCTCTAAGCGATCTCATCTCCCTGGCCACTCGGATTGACATCCGTTTCTCGAAAGAGCAGGAAGAGCTCCGCCAGGAGCGAGAACCGGCCAGAACTCATCGTCTCCCTCGCCTAGCTCCGGTATTTCAAAGGTCACCACAGTTTCCCTCCCTGCCAGCGGCCGAGGAGACCATGCAAGTGGATAGGGCCCACCTATCTGCCCAGGAGCTGTCCCGAAGAGGTGAGGAGAACCTGTGCCTTTACTGTGCCAGCCCTGAGCACTTCCGCAGGGGCTGCCCGCTACATCCTCAGCGTCAGGGAAACGCACGCACCTAGGCAATGTGGGAGAGGCGTCCCTAGGTGTGAACAATCCCTCTCCTCGCTTGACCCTGCTTGTACTGGTCGGGTCTGGATCTGGAATCCGGTTTCAAGCTTCAGCTTTCCTGGACTACGGATCAGCCGGAAATTTCATGGATACCGCCTTGGTGTCTAAGCATAACCTCCCCATGGTCCACCTGGAGAAACCACTAGCCATTTTCTCTGTCAGCGAGGAAATCCTCAGTGACCCGGTTCAGTTCCGTACTGAACCCTTGTCCCTTCAAGTAGGGGCATTACATAGGGAGAGACTAGCGTTTAATGTGCTACCCCGGTCTTCAACATCCATACTTCTGGGCCTCCCGTGGTTGCAGCACCATGCCCCGGTGCTAGATTGGAAGACGGGTGAAGTTTTGCATTGGGGGCAAGATTGTCGGTCTCGCTGTCTGGTGGCACCCCGCCCGGTGCTTCTCGCTTCTCCACCAGTATCGTCTAAACCTTTGGCGGGCCTTCCTGCTCCGTACCAAGAATTTGCGGACGTTTTCTCCGAGAAGCAAGGGGAGACGCTACCTCCCCATCGCCCTTACGACTGTCCAATCGACCAGCTGCCCTGTACGTCTCCTCCCCGGGGCAGGGTCTACCCGCTGTCTGTGTCGGAGACGCAGGCTATGTCTGCCTATATCCAAGAAAACCTCCTGAAGGGGCTCATTCGCAAGTCCTCTTCTCCAGCTGGGGGGGGGCTGGGTTCTTTTTCGTGGAAAATAAAGATGGCTCCCTACGTCCATGTGTCGATTACTGCGGTCTCAACAAGATCACCGTAAAGAAACGATACCCCTTGCCGTTGATTACCGAGCTTTTTGACCGGCTCCGTGCAGCCAGGATTTCCTCCAAACTGGACCTACGAGGAGCCTAGAACCTTATTCGGATTCGTGAAGGAGACAAATGGAAGACGGCCTTCAATACTCGAGATGGGCACTTCGAGTAACTGGTCATGCCCTTCAGACTCTGTATTGCTCCTGAAGTCTTCCAGGAGTTTGTCAACAACATCTTCAGAGATCTCCTGTACACCTGTGTCGTCGTCTATCTGGACGACATCCTGATCTTTTCACCTGATCCAGGGTCCCACCAGGCCCATGTGCGACAAGTTCTCATGCGTTTATGTGTTAACAGTCTCTATGCCAAGCTCAAAAAGTGCCTCTTCCACAAGACGAGTCTCGCCTTTCTCGGCTACATTATTTTGGACAAGGGTCTGCAGATGGAACGCACGAAACTGTCTGCTGTCTTGCAGTGGTCAAGACCCGTGGGCCTCCGTGCCATACAGAGATTTCTGGGCTTCGCCAATTACTACAGACAGTTCATACCACATTTCTTCTCGCTGGTGTCACCTATAGTGGAGCTAACCAAGAAAAATGGCAATCCGAAGCTCTGGCCACCAGCGGCAGAGGAAGCCTTTTCTAAGTTGAAGTCTGCTTTCGCTTCTGCACCTGTACTCTCCCGGCCAGACACGGAGAAACCGTTTTTTCTAGAGGTCGACGCCTCCTCGGTGGGAGCCAGAGCTGTGCTTACCCAAAAAGGGCCCAAAGGCAAGACCCTCACGTGCGGGTTTTTCTCTAAAACCTTTTCTGCCGCAGAAAGAAACTATTCCATTGGCGACCGGAATTACTGGCCATCAAGCTGGCCTTGGAGGAATGGTGCTATCTCTTGGAGGGAGCTCGTCACTCGGTCAATATCTACACTGACCAAAAGAACCTCCTATATCTCCGGACCGCCCAACGACTATATCCGCACCAAGCTCGATGGTCCCTCTTCTTTTCCTGGTTCAATTTTCTAATTCATCTCTGCCCGGTGGAGAAGAATCTCAAGGCCGACGCTCTCTCCTGTGCCTCTGACGTGAATGGGGACGAACCTGCTCCACGGCACATCATTCCTCCAGAACGGCTGATCTCTGCTGCGCCCGTTGACCTGCAACAAATTCCTCCCGGCAAGACATGCGTACGCCCGGCTCTACAGAAGAGGATACTGTCTTGGGGTCATTGCTCTCGTGTGGCTGGGCACAAAGGGGTGCAGAAATCTTGCTCTCTTATCTCCAGGTTTTACTGATGGCCTGGCCTGGTCAAAGATTTCGAGAGTTCATGGAATCTTGAGCTTCCTGTGCCTGTAACAAGTCGCCTCGTCTCAAACCGGCAGGTCTGCTTCAGCCGCTGCTGATTCCCAGCTGTCACTGGACCCACGTGGCTATGGACTTTATTAACAAAACCACAGAAAAATGGGACATGAATTACCAAAAAATCACAGAGCTACACTTACAGCTTCAAAGGCTGATGGATGCACTGAATCCCAGCAGCAGGCGACTCTGGCCCTATTGCTGCATGGGAAAAGATAGCAGGTGCCGTTAATTAATGAGCAAATGCTCTAGGTACTAGTTCACACCAGCATGCAAAAAACCACAGTATAATACATGGGGAGACTGCTTAAAAATGCAACAATACCAATGAGAATTGCATATGGATAAAGCGATACAGAGGGTAACGCCATCTGTACAGTTATACCATGCTGGGTTTCAGCTTATATCTCCCACAAAGGAAAGTGGGCAAGCTGCCCAGCACTTAGAAGGTACACTGCACAAAATACTTGTACCCTAAGCTCCCCAGTATTTTAGGGCAAAAAGATAACATGCTGGGAACAATATCAAAATATGAAAATATGAGGTATTAGTTGATACAGTAGCTACAGTACGCAAGCTCGCAAGCCAACGGCAAGGCTCCTCATCTCTTGCGAGTCCCTACACTATTAAAATGAAAAAAAAAAAAACAAAACCACAGAAAAATGGGACATGAATTACCAAAAAATCACAGAGCTACACTTACAGCTTCAAAGGCTGATGGATGCACTGAATCCCAGCAGCAGGCGACTCTGGCCCTTTTGCTGCATGGGAAAAGATAGCAGGTGCCGTTAATTAATGAGCAAAAGCTCAAGTTACTAGTTCTACACCAGATGCAACAAACCACAGTATAATAACAATGGGGAGACTGCTTAAAAATGCAAAACAATACCAATGAAATTGCATATGGGATAAAGCGATACAGAGGTAAACGCCATCTATACAGTTATATACCATGCTGGTTTCAGCCTAAAACTCCCACAAAGGAAAAATAAGTTTCCCCCATGTAGGTAGCTATACAAACCCCAGTAGCAGTGTAAGTATATAGACCTCCCACAGTAGATATGAGAATAAATTATCCTCTGATGCAGGCAAATAGGCCCCCACAGTAACTTTATCATATTCATCAGTAGGTAAAATGAATATAATTCCCAATTAGTAGATGACCCTCAGTGGGTATATAAGCCCCCTCAGATAATTAACAGAGGTCCCTACAGTACATAATGGAGTCACATGTCGAGCCCCCATTCACAGAATAACCTGTATAGACCCTCTCAGTTTGGATAATTATCTTAAAAGGAGGTCACCAGACTACCACGGCGCGAACAGACACAACACATAGCTCCCTAAGCCTACTACCTCTATATGGATTAGTTCACGCGAGAGAGCCATCGCAAAGTGACTCCCCGCCTTGGCCACTCTAACTCTACCATAGCTCAACGCTAATCAATCACTACGCGAGAGCGTGTTCTCTCCTCTTCCTGATAGGTCTCTAAAGTGAATACACTCACCCAGCCCACCCACACTCTGAAGCATGGAGTACAGACACGTCACCGCACTGCTGACGTGATCTATTCACCCACACAGACTCCTATCGAACAGAGCCAGCATGTGCGTTTCTGGAACCACGATGCGCGTGCTCACTACCGATACAGTGATGAGCGTGAAAGGACATGTAGAGACACAGGTCGGCAAATCATCGGTCCAGCCGAAAGTTCACCATGCATACCGATTGTACAGTAACACCCACAGAAGAGCACTCCATATCACGTGCACGTACACGAGTACAGAGAGAACACAGTGCGTACACAGGGGGCTCCTAGACCCTCACTGCACATATCTGGTGCGGATGAGACATGTACAAACCCCTAGTAAATAAGGTGTGGGAGTGCCGTGAGTGGAGTGTGGTGGGGTGATGTGCACGCCTGAGTAGTATTATTCCACTCACGGCTCTACCGAGCCGTGCCAAATAGGGGAAAGGTAGATAGTGTGCGCGCCACTCCATACACTACTAAGAGCAGATATCATCGCTACATTTAGGCTCGCCCCCAGTAGAACGGTCAATAGGTAGCTATAGAGCCAATAAAGGTAGCTAGGGAACTCCACAGGTAACTCTAGGGAGCCCATATAAGTGTCCAGGATCCCCCCCTCATAAGTGTGCTAGGGAGCCCATACGACACGTTTGTCATTACACGCGACCATCCCATCCATACGGTGGTATCACACCTGCATCCTTATACACGCCAAACACACATTTGACGCTAGCAACTAAGGCTAAAGTCCTACACACGGTACACCCAGTCGTCCCGAACTCAGCGCGCTGCTCGTCGCGCCTCGCCACCATCACCATTGTGATGCAGGCGCAGACCCCTATAGGTGGCTTAGGGATCCCGCCAGCACGTGTTCAAAAGTATTTGATGATACAGAGACACGCCCACTAGCTTGAGATGCCAATTGGGACGCACCTATTCGAGCGTGTGTGCGTGCATGCGGACGATAGCACTAACAGAAGGATCTCTACTATCGTCTAGGCCCATTACACTTATCACTTGATGTCCCTGATTGTGCCGGACAACTATCTCTAACACACTTGTATGCCAGGGAATCCCCGTGATCATCTCAGGCCTGGACTTCACAAGTGATGTGACTGCTCCAGGTAGTTCTCTTAGGTGTAGTCGAGAACTCACCATGTAGTAGATAATCTCTTTAGCTCTTATCAGCACTATGCATGAGCACGAGGCCGACCGCATTCGCAAGGCTTTCTCCTTAGCGACTAAGACCATACTGCCATCCTCAAATTAAGCAAAATGATTCCTAAACCTATCATCGAAACTACTACCCACCACACCCTTGCCTCCCCAGCACATCAATGTATTGCTCAATACACAATATCTCTGACACTTCTCTTGCAACCATCCATCGAGTATGTGCACAAGCCGTGTGCATGTCTACTCACATGTTGAGCAAGCGGGTACCACAGTGGCGACATGTCTTGAGTGTCATGATACCCGACGTGAATGTCACTCAATCACAATCACCATTATAGTGACTGCACGGTGACACAACAGGTGAGTGACAATATACACTGGACCACATGAGGATATCAGATGTACTCATGCACTTGAAACACCATTGAACACAGAGGTTGACTCTGTCACTAGTGACATTTGGAGATAGTGACAGATTTGCAACAGTTGTGCGTAAATGGCACAAAATAGACCTAGTTGAAATGTGTACATCTGTGGGCAAGTGATTATAGTGACATTGGTGGTACAGATGTTGTATCTAGAAAACGAGGCTGAGATAGGTGTGAGGCATGAGAAATTTGTGTTGGAACTACATGTCTATTGTATTGTTTTAAGCGTTGACAGTTGATGAAGTGTGGAGTATGTGTTGTAGATACTATGATGTGGAGTTAAGGGTGCACACAGAGGAGTGTCTAGTCTAATAAAAGGATGAAAGACATATATATATTCGCTACTCCGTGGTCATATGTATCAGATTCACATGGATGAAACAGGGATGAGGGTTAGAGGCTAGGACAGCGAGACATACACACACACATTCAACGAAGGCGATGTTAACACATACATGCACTTGTGTACACAACGGAGGGCACATCTGGAGAAGCATCAAGTAGGGTTATTTGGAGCACTTTACTATCGACACGTCAGACGTGTATGCACAGTGGTGCATACACTCTCTTGAACATACTATATGATGCTGTCTTAGCGGCTAGGAGGTGATAACACTCTGATTTTATAGGAGGGATATAGGTATGCATTGACTAGTGCGATGTCTGGAGTGTACGAGAGGGAATGAGGTTGGTGATGAGCTTATGTTGACGATTCTATATATACACACAGATGAGTGTTGATGAGAATAAGTATGTGGGGTACACTTGGAGTAGAGAGGAGGGGAGGTGACCCACGATGCATTTTGAATGGATCTAGGCATCAAGAGTATATAGTGAGCGATGTAGTGTGATCACGGACTACATGTTTATTAGGGCGTTCACTGTACAGAGTTCGTAGTGAGGACTCTTGGTGCGTCATGTGTGATGAGTTATTCAAGACTAGATTCATGATTATTTGCGAGTGGTGGTCTTTAAATGAGTTGTGACTTCAGAGAGACTCAGTAATTGTTTATTGGTTACAGCTACTGGTGATCGGCGGAGAGAGAGGGGAGCCGATACTATAGTACGTGACTAGATAGTGGTAGCATAGGAGGGTTGTGCTGTACGAATGCATATTATACACAGATGAGTGAATTGTATATGCAGCTGAGAGCATTCATTAAATCACAGTCTTAGAAGATTATTTAACACGATCGTATACACACTATTCGTATGACGTACACTTTAGGTAATGAATCTCTGTAGGAGACATATCGACACATCTACACGATATTGAGGTGGTCTCTGGTGTAGATGGGAGACTGATCATATATCAGCGATAGAGAGACGGCGTCTGCGAACACACGGTCTTGTTTGACTACTATAACTTGGGGATCGGCTTTAGATATGAGTAGGACAGACACACAGTAGTGTACAAGATCATGGCAGATAGATTGAGATGATCTGTGGTGAAATGAGATCTGGCGCGGTAGGGAGGTATTGGAGAGTGCGTACGTCTGGATTGGGAGAGCACACATTAATTCTACTACTGAATTTCTTCAGTAGCTGGTGTGGATGTTATTGAAAGGAGATTGAGCCTAGTGGAGGAAGTACATTCATTAGGTGATGTGCATTTTTGTAGGTTTATTTACTCAATGTGTGTGTATCTGGGGATTTGTGCTGACGGGTATCGTGATTATTACCTTACATTTTTAGTATATACTAACATTGTAGTTTGATAGTACTAGGTGAGATAGATAGTATAAGGGACAACTCTAATGTAGACAGTGAGGTACGTTAGTAAAGATATTCATGACAATGACACAGGTTATGCTATGAACGAGATGCAACTTATCAGACGTAGGAACACATTGACTGTAATCATTTTTGTGGGTGATTGGTATAAGGGGTGGGTGTGGTGTTTATGTGGTGTTTTTTGGATGTTAGTGGTAAAATATGAGCGATACATGGACTTTAGCATTCAAGGTATTTTAATAGAGTGTATTGAGTGAGGTAGTGGTGGAGAGACATTGTATTAATTCTATGCACAATGAACATTACACATGTGAGTGTGTGATTAACTGACATATGTGTCACACACAGACTCATGGAGGGTTTGTTTAGTGATTGTATGTATGAGATTCTCTTAGGCTGTAGTTGAGGGAGTTCTTCATGAGGGGTTGTGTAGGGTGCGTAGCGACGCGTACTGAGCACATCAACAGATGAGGAGATAGAGAGGCAATAGAGACACACACACAAGGTACGTTAGGTGTGGAGAGAGGAGATTCTTACTTCAGAAGGAAAGGTGAGGATTTTACATGTATTCATGGGAGTTTAATGTGATAGTACTGGACTTCTATACTGTAGAGTCACAGTTCAGGATGTATAGTTGGAGGTGATCTCTGGTGTGTCTCTTTTTTTGGAGGTAATTTTGTTTTTTATGAATGTGTGAGGATGTAAGGGGGGAGGTTAGTTTCGGAAGGGGGGTGGAATAGTGGTATTGTTGTGGTATACACACAACACGTTAGAGGACTTATGGTTAGTGATGTTTTGGTCTCTCGTTCTGGGATTATCTGAAGGTCTCAGTGTACAACTGACGCGTACAAGAGCGGGAACTGGGGATCATTCTTATCTACATTAGCGAGTGTTGAGTGAGAGAGAGTGTGTTGGGAGGGTAGATAAGGGTTTGTGTGGTGTTATATGAGTGAGTTGAGTGTGAGTGAGTATGATGTTGTTGTGACGAGCAACGTCGATGCGAACTCTTATGTAGTAGACTTACAATAGATAGGTAATATCACACGTGATACATAGGTGAGTAGTGTGTATACTCTGTCTTGTCGGAAGATGACTCTTTATAGGATTGCAGTATGAAATCAAATGATATCTTATATTCTCAGGGATATTGATAGATGGTTTGACTCTCTCTGTACACCTGTAAGAGGACAGTGACACATAGTCGATGTAGACAATGAAGAGCGATCTTTCTACAAGGGTGTGACAACACAACTTGTACAGGAGACGAGACAAATTCGTGAACAGATGACATATCCTAGGGGAAGTGTATGATAGGTCATGTTTGAGAGTACTTATGATTTCTAGAGGGAGGAGAGCAAGTTCAATGTGAGACAACAGATCTGCTCTATGTTATTCTAATGATGTATATGAGAGGATGTGACAGTCTGACACAGTACGGGATGAGGATATATATTGATACATATGTTCAACAGGATAGTGAGATAGTAGGAGTCTGTCTGATAATGAATGAAGGTAGTAGACAGACGGTGGTTCAAGGTTGACACATAGTAGAGAGGGGTAATGACTGTACCAGAGTGGGATAGAGTGTGAATGTGATTTGATGTGTAGTACGTGGCACAGGGCATAGAGAGGTGTGGGGGGCTGGAGAGACATGATGGCATACACACATGAGAAAAGTGATCTGAAGTGTGGGAGAATATCAAGATCGTGAGTCATTTTAGTACACACATGAACGAGAAACAGGTAAGAGGAAGAAGTGGTTGGGGGACTTGGATTGTCAGATTTAGATCCAATAGCTAGATGTCTACATGGTTATGTGAGCACACAAGGATAGAACGGGTGGCTCTAGTGTCGGATATTCTTCTGTGGGCGGCGACACTTAGAGTTTCAACGGATTTCTGATTCTAAGGGTGTGGTGATGTTCTGTGGATTCTTAATGTATCTGTAGTTAGAGTGAAGGCTGTACTGTTAAGATCATGAGAGCGGCACTTGTTTTGGTGTGTCAGTGTATATTTCGAGACTGGATATATGGATGTCTGTATCATGAGAAGTGAGGTCTAGTGGATACTGTTTACGGAGCAGGTTTGATAGATAGGTGTGGACAGAGTAGAATGGAGAACTTGGGGCGATAACATAGGCTCATAGGGGAGGACACAAGGACAGGACACTAGGTGGACACAACAAGAGGCTACATGATTTATGTCGTAGGACAGAGATACAAATACATTGAATGTGTACACGAGACGAGACAGTGTGTATAACGGTTGGTGGGAGGGTGAGTTCAGGGACATACACACACAGACTATTACAGGAGTTAATACGGCATGTGGATAGAGAGATTGATAGGATATGGGACACAAAGAGTGAGTGGTGGATGGGGTGTGTGAGGAGAAGAGTGTGTGATTAGTTTGATTGTAATTATCTATGGTGACAGTGTGTTGGACACTCTTCACACGATATTAACATGTAGAAGTGATGTAGAATGAGTTCACAAAGTCATGTGTACAGAATGTGATAGTGGTATGAGGAGAGTGGTGGAATGAGGAGTGAGTACATTAGGAGAGAGGGAACATAGACGGTTTACTAGATTTAATATGTTGGTTAGATACCTGTGTAGACACTACAAGTCAGAACAGTAGGATCAGTCACTGGACAAGAGAGATCTGGGATATTCTAGGTAGGAGTGAGAGTCTTGATCTACCGAGAGACTAGTGACTGAGGACAATAAGTTAGCAGGAATAGTGTAGGTGATGTAAGGTAAAAAATTCATGACGACTAAATATTTGGAGGATGAGGGTGGGACACAGATTACTAACTGTTACACATAGGTATGGAACGGAGGTAGAAGTACACTGACATTCACAATGCTGATGAGAGAGGGGGACAATGGAGTGAGTGGTTCGAAACATGCAGATATACATGGACACTATTTGTGGACATGATTCATACATTGTAGATGTATGGGACTATGAGAAGTAGTTATCACATATTCTGGTTTGGTTTTTAGTTCTTAATTAGTAGATAGGTTTTGAAAGGAGGTTGTGAAGAGAGGGGTCATTGGTAAAAACATTTGGGTTTGGAATGTACTCACTATGTTGGACAGCGATAGTGTGATACAGAGAGTCTACACTCAGGACTATGGTATCTGGTGAGTGGTTATGGACGGGCAGTTGTTATATTGGAGATGAGAGAGTGGAGTAGTGATAAGAACTGGTGAAGCAGCTTATATAGAGTATTTAGAGAGTTGACAGTCAGTGAATAGAGGGAGGAGTCTATGAGGGGGGACATAGGAGTGTTAGCACTAGAGTGGACAGTCTTGGTTTGTATACACAACAGAGTTGGGATACAGTGTGTATGCACGAGATCTACAGGTATCGATCGTTAAAACATAGCGAGTGGTTGCTGGAGAGGTGGGGTGGTTATTGACATTGTAACACTTGTAGACAGTGAGGCATCTCTTTGGTATAGTGTAATCAGTCGTATGTTTGTGGTCTATGGTGGACAGAAATTGTGTGTATACACTATGAATGATTATCTTGTATAATCACATCTATACATGAAGTACAACTACTGTGACGTGACACATGAAGATTGATTTCAGCTTTGACACACGTTTTAAGGACAAGTAGATATATTAGAATTATATTCTATCTGTGAGACTCATAACATATAGAGTGTGTACACTATATAGATTTGACAACAAGCATCTTACTTAAGTTACAGGTGAGGGGTGGATCTATATTTCACATGGGTTCGTACTTACGATAGGGTCACGACTCACTTAGTGGACGAGGACAGGAGTGACTGGCTATGCGTAGTTGTACAGAAAGCAATAGGTAGGAGACGCGGACAATCATGACATATGGGGAGTGGTGACATTAGTTCTAGTTGGCAGGACACCATATAACATTAGTATTCACATACTGGAGTATTTCACAGGGGGCAGTAGGTGGGGTATACAGACTACAGGGTCAAATGGGGCTCATACAACTTAGATAGTGGATCTTGAGATCATATACACACAACAATTTGGAAATGGAGGTGTGACAAGGAATAAGAGGACGCGGATGGGGACTATTAGATGTATGGCAGGCTAGATTATGATTGTATGATGTGTTGTGTGTAGTAGGAGGTGAGCAGTGGAGTGTCAGAGAGAGTAGTGAGTGAGTAGGACTTCATTAGTGGGGGAGAGTGCATTACTGGGGTCTTTGATCATAGATAGAGAGAGTCTAGCAGACATTTGTTAGATGCGTTAGGTTGTGTGTATTCACATATATGTATGTGTGGATAGTATTCTTACGACACGGAGATGACGTTTATGTGGCTTAGCAGCCTGAATTCGTATGATGGATTGAATGTGACTAGATATCAGTGTTACACAGTTTACATCCAGAGGAGACACGTACACGGAGGGGAGGTGACTTGGGATGAATAGATGTGAGAGGGATGAGTGTGTGTGATGGAGAGATGATCTAGTAGACAGTGACATGCTGTGAGTTGATTCTATCTATTTGTTACAGAGTGCAGAGCTGTATTGTACAACAACAGTTTTAGAGGGCGTGTGTATATACTTGGGTCTAGGTGTTGTTGTACAAGTTTTTGTCTATAGTGTACACATACACATGGAGACTCTATGTGTCTAGCTTGATATTATCAACATAGTATATATAGCGTATAGGAATAGATATGGTATTGTGTGACACTTAAGATGTTGAGGTATTTCTTAGGTATTCTTCTACTGACTTCTATCAAGGAGTGACTACTATTAGTATGAAACATCTATTACGAGTAGGGCCATTATGAATATGATTATTATATTCACTTTCTGAGAACTATACGTTAGGGTCTCTAGCCGAGCATCTTCTGGGTATCTGGCATCTGTGATAACAATTGGATATCTGAGGGATTATTAGTGTGAGAGTTAGATGTGAGTGGCGTTGTTCAGATCTAGGATCTGTATGATGATGATATTGTGTATACTAGTGAGATCATATGTGAGTGACACGTCACTCATGGTACATAAGCAGACGGAGTTGATCAAAATTTGGGGAAGACTAGTGATTATAGTGATGGTGTAAGGCACACTCGTGGCACGTGGGACATCAAATAGTATTTCTGTACACATCGGTGTTTTTACAGTTAGACAAGATGGAGATTTATTGGTATATTCTAACAAGTGTGGAAGGAGTTGTCTATGCTAGAGAGATACACAATCAATGTTGATAGGTTTTCTCTTAGTGATTACACGTACCACAAGAAACATACACGACTCACTATGGGGAGTAGGGTGTCTACACTGGATTTACCATTCTTAGAGTGATTATCTCAAGGAATGGTCAACACGACACTGTATTATGAGGGTGTCATTTATTAGTGTAGTTCTCTCTTCTTCGAGCTGGTAGCAGACACACAGTGAGTCTAATGTGCAGGGACTGGATGTAGAATTTGAGGGAGTACGTAATTGAAACATATACAGTTCAACTAGTGTCGAGGACTTAGTGACAAGGTTGGGAGCATAGTGTCTTAGTCAGAGGTATTATATAATATATTGCAAGTAGAGGGTGTCAGTTCAGTCTGATAGTTTAATGACACACATATGTGTATTTATGGATAGTTGTTGATGATGTTATATGAGGATGTGACACGTGATTTTACATGAGAAGAGAGATGTTAGAAGAAGAGTGTTGATTCGAGAACAGTTGATAAACTTTAAAGTATTATGTATCACTAGTTGACATAAATGTGTCGATTTCTTAGTCTAAATTGATACATTGTACTTATGAGACAAAGAGATCTCTTACACACAGACACGGCGTTAAATGGCACGATAAGGAACGGGAGTGGTTCAGTAAGTGATATGTGAGAGACAATACTTTAGTGACAGTTATGGCTAATTATTTAGGGGTGTAAACAGCGACACACAACAACATAGGGTCATTCTACAGTATTGTGACTACTCATGTGTGAGCAGGGTATATGAGTATTCGTCCTCTCTCTAATGATAGTTTGATGGGGGTTGGTAGTGTGCAGCGTGACTCTTTATTAGGAGACGTGTCACACTTTCAAAGCAACTATCTATCACACAATCGGATGATATAATAGGAAGTGACTGCTGCAGTGTGTGTCTCTAATATTCTATGAAGATGGACACATCTGTGATTACATAGAGTTTTACATCTATAGGGTTGGTGGGACACTATATCTCTAAGTGGGGGGAGAGAGGTCAAGGTCACGTGGGCAACGACACATGATTCTTATTAACATTGGGGACAATGGTGAGGATCGGACGGTGGAGCGAGGATTGATGACTTACTTCTCTTACTAGACACATAATTGCGCGTTGTGGAGAGAAGAGGTATATCTAGAGGCACGAGAGGAGTTCAGGTTGAAGAAGTCTATCACACACACGATTGAGAGAGGGAGATGGGGGTACAAGGACGAAGGGAATAGACTGATGACTGCTCTTACATTATTGTACTCTGATACTGTATGTAAGATACTGTCATTCGATGTTATTGGAGTTCTTACTGAATTGAATCGTCGTACATGTACAATTCTGTTGAGGTCATTAATGCAGGGGGGAGTGTTTCTATGGCATGTGATAATTGCGTATGTGAGACAGGGTGACTCTGCGAAGTGTATACGAGACACTCTGTAGATGTGTACAGTCTTTTTAGATATCAGAGAGACACAACAAAACACTGACATGTCAACTGGAGAATCTCTGCGATTCAGTACAACTCCTTAATTACTTTCAGACACATAGGTTGGCAATATAGAATATGCAATGTACATGGCAACAAGGGATACGTATGAACACATAGTCAATAGATGAATGATGAGCAGTGTTTGGTTATGCGTAACTATGGTCTTATTGATGTGTAAATTATTTCTACAGTGAGTGATAGTATTGATACATAGACTAGAGACACAGTGAGCGGTCTTTTGGGATTATTAGAATGAGACATTGTATACTGGACTTCAATCTTGTGTCAGAACGGTTATTCTCTGTCTTCTAGAGTATTGGGATTACACTTCACTTATGAACACAACAACTTGGTAGATTGTAGGGAGAAACTAAGATGCACAATAATTATATAGATGTGTCGAGGGGTCAGAGAGGAGAGTCTCTGCTGATCGGTGGATCTACTCAAGCGAGACATGGCTTATTGTTGATGGTAGTATAGTGGGACATTCTACACATAACTGCGGAGGGAGGGGGATCAGTAGAGGGGGTGTATCATAGAGCTTTGGTTTTTTGTATTGTCATTGCGAACTCGTTCATTGTGGACACAAACATATGTAGTTTAGATAGGTTCACACAATCTATGATTGACAAGAGCGTGATGAATACAATATAGGTGGACACCAGATGTTGTGTGCATTGTACAACTTTCTCATACACAGGTGATCACAACTGAGGTGCAATATATACAGTATGGTGATCAGGCAGGTAGAGTGGAGGGCACATAGACTGTATTTTGAGATCTACACTGACTATTATGTATTGCACACGAGAGGTCACATGTGTCTCTAGTAAGTGTAACTTGACATATGTGAGAGCACATGCAGTGTTAAAGATGGGCGGTGTGAGATCACGTGCGTTTTCATACTGTTCGATAATAAAGATTATACTCATACACATGTGACACATTCAAGTTATTACTACATGATAGCATGTGAGTTCTACTTGGGATCCGTCTTCACAAATGGTTAGTATCTTCATACACAGATACTTTATAATCTCTATATTTATTTTTAGAGATTCACTGTCTGTAGCATTAGATTGAGCTATCTATGGTATGAGTATCACACACAGGTTGTCTATATAGAGGGATGTGTGTTCACTTTTGATAGAGCGTTTGGACAAAGGAGCAACAGAACGGGGTCACAATGAGAGATGATGAGTATTTAAATGGTTTTATATAGACGAATGTCGATCAGACTCTCTATTATTTGGGATATATGTGGATACGAAAACAGAGAGACTGAGGGAGTAATCAAGACTGTATTATGGAACATAGGACTCTTGTGGTGATGTACAAAAGGAGTGGATCAGGGTTGAGTGACGATGGCGACTATATTACTACATGGCATGCCTCACGTCTTCAGAGTTGGTACAGACAGTATGACAACAGAGAGACATAATAGGTTGTCAGATCTTGAGTGGTGGTAAGTGAGGTCAAACACATAAGGATAGTGGCACGAGTGAGAGAGCACAGTGGTTGACAGTGAGGTCTGAGAGCTTTTTGGGATCACTACACACGGGGATTTGAGAGGTTGTGATACACAGGGATGATGTACTACAGTTGTAGAGTGCAGAGGTCAGACGGGGAGAGTGCTGCACATTCAGGGGGAGCGATCTATGGAGATGATCATACACAGGAGTGTCAACAGTGGCGTTATGAATGTTGTATAGGTAGACACGTAAGGTGAGTGGTGAGAGCACAACAACGCAACAATGATTAGTAGTTGGTGTCATCTGTAGTGTGAGATTTTATGCAGTAGGGCGAGAGAGCTACGGTGAGAGATGCTATGACTGTGGGCACGCTTGTAGTGTATAACAACACGATCGATTGTGAGCGTGTAGACTTGTGTGTCAATTCACAGAGTTAGGGCAGTGAGGAGACATAGAGTACAAGTGAGATCTGTGGATCTATCTAAGGTGATTAGTGAGTCTAGGCAGGAGATAATTCTACTAGAAGATTTGTTGTGTACTATATGTGGTGGAGGTGTTGGAGAGGACGCGCACAGGTTTATATTTCTATTGTGAGGGATTGTAAATGATGGATAGATGATAGTGGTATCACAAACATTAGTTGATTAGCAAGATTTATGGCACTTATGACAGGTGACAGTTATAGTATTCGAGAGTTGTTGATCTATTAGTGAGTATTGTAGTATATCAAGCAGGTTCTCTATGAGTGGTTCTGGGTTGTAGATGGTGATTGTGAACATGTGTGATATCTCTGCTATATGTGGCTACAACTTACATGAGGAGGTGAGAGGAGGGATTGGTGAGACAGAGGTATATGTTGGACGACGTAGAGCACGGTGAGAGACACAACATTTGGAGTGCAAGTATGAGGGACACACACAGGGGTAGAGGTGCAGCGACAGTGAGTTGATTTAGGGGGAGGAAGCGCGACAGTCACTAGGCACTATCACATAGAGGGACACGTTATATCGTATTGATAGTATGAGTGTGAAGATGGTGACAGTAGGTTGGGTGAGTCAGGAGTAGTATATGATGTGGGTGGTTATCTATTCTGTCTGATTGTACTATAAGGGACAGCAGGAGGTGCACTTCCAAGGAGTGCAGTCAGAGACAGGGAGGGATGTACTCACATACAGACTGTTAGAGACTCTCTACAGGATGACATCTGCATAGCTGGGAGGTGTGTATGACAGGGTACAGTTGGGATGAGGGGACACTATTTATATTATATGAGTATATGTGACTATTATAAGGAGAGGGTTAAGGTGATGAGGGACTCTAGGTGGTGAGAGGGTGTGTAATTGGAGTAGATGATGTTAAGTATGATCACGTTGAGTGATGGTGTGATGCACACAGAGAGACACACACTCTTATAGAGGGACTACGAGATATTGATGCAGGTATACGAGAGACTGGTTAGCGGAGGATAGTGTGATTACGTGGCATTGGAGGTGAACACACACATGAATTGTCTAAGAGATCGTTCATTTGGAGCAGAGTCAGTTAGAGACTATGAGTTGTGGTGGGAGAGGAGTGATAGGTTTAGATCATGGTTTGGAGAGGTGAGCACATGTTTTATGGGGATGTGACGATACGGTGAGAGAGGTTGGACTATAATGATCGTCGTCGAAGTAGTGAGCGAAGTTAGTAGAGGGAGGGAGAGTGGATTGATCTTAGGTGAGTTGGTGACTATGTTATATCACATTTGGGACTGGGTTGAGGCACAGTAGTATGCAAGTACTGGTGTTGTGGTGAGTAGAGTGATTAGGGGGGATAGTGAGATTTTTGAGTAGGGAGAGGAGAGATGTATGCTAGGATAACCGAGTCGTGTTAATGGGCAAGTTTATATTACGCACTGTGTTCAGGCTAAGGATGACTTAGGGCTATGTGATTATACAGTTGTGTTGTTGGGAGAGTAACGACACTGGGGACTATATATCACACACTAATATGAATTAGGGAGAGTTCACACTGTTAGAGTGTTATGTAGAAGGTCTCGAGTGAGCGTCTGGTGTGGAGTGACATCTGGAGATTGAGGCGATATTATGATTAGTGGATGTTGTATGACTCGGGAGAGTCAAAGTACAACGTGACACATCAGAGAACTCTCACATAGAGTCAACTGGTGTTAGTTAATAATGAATTCAAGAGAAGAACTCAGAAGGTTTCTGTTAGGACACACATGAACTGCCTGGACTGGATAGTACATTTTTGTGACGATCAGGTGGTAGATCTTTGAGATGAAAGTGGTGACAGACAGCACTTATATCTGGTTTGGCGAGTTGTATTGATAGAGAGGAGGTCAAACACGACTAAACTACATAGCAAATTCTAGGAGATAGTAGTGAGTATTGTCTGTATGGTGTTATGTGTCCTTATGAGAGTGAACACTAAATATTACCATATACATAATGGCTGGGAATGGAACACTGTACGATCTCAACACACTTGAATTCTTAGTGTCAAGTGTGTGTGGTGTATGTTTATTGAGTGGAACATCTGCACGATACACACACAAGTGATTATGTAGTGAGAATCTGTGACACACTATGGATGGTGGTAGAGTGCACTGTATATGCGTCAGAAATATGAAGGAGCGATAGTGCACTCTCATTAGTGGTGCAGACAACGACATACAGATATTGCATAGAACACACATTGAGGTTCATAATAAGATAAGGTCGCTATAAAAGACTGGCATGACAGAGTTATATGTACACTCTGTTGGTTACACGTTAGGCGTGATTACAATAATAAGGTCTTCTGATTATTACACGTTATATAACAACTATTGTTAATATGCAGAATTGTGATATACAATCACATTGGTTAAAGGCACGAGGACACACAATAGAGAACGAGTGATAGTTATTGTTTATGTGGAGGCGTTGTGGTCGATGTGAGTGCTGTTGATGTGGCAACTTACTGTTAGGAGTCAGAAAGGAGATGGTACTTTTATCGATTGTTATGAGTGATATAGTCTGATGTAGGGGAATTCACAGTGAGAGTACATGACTGCATAGGGAGATTCAGACTCTGTAGACAGATGTGTCATACTACTAGATGTGAGTAATGAGTAATATCAAGATTTGATGAGATGGGTAGTCTATCTAATGGACTTGGGACTATGATAGATGAGACACAGTAAGATGTGGTGTGAGAGAGTGTACAACATTATCTGTAGGTGTTAGGACAGACAGTAGACACAGTGTGAGAGCGTGAGGGTGATCAGTGTGTCAGGGGAGACAGTGTACACTGGTGATAGATTATTGTCAAATCAAGTTTGAGTGGGTGTATGTATTTAGAGAGGTTATTTTGTATTATATTGGGAAATGATTGGTCTGTGTAGGTTGGGTATATTTAGTTGGGGGTGATGTGGTTGGGTAGTTTTTTTTATATGTGTAGGGGATTTTATTTGTAATGTTTGAGGGTTGGGGTAAATGAGTTTTGGTTTTTGTAAAACTAAATTAATTGTGGTTGATCTTATTTTTGTTGTTAGTATATGATATTTTTTGGTGGGAGTTTTTTTGAGGGTGTTAGTAGTGTTGTGAATAAATGTGAGGGTTTGGATTGTGGTGTGTTTTTTGGGTGGTATTTTTGTGATTGATTTTTTATTGTAATAGTAATATATTTTGGTGTTGGTGAATGGTAGTGTAATAATATTTGTGGGGTTAATGTTAGAGCTGGGTTTTATGGTTTGGGTTGAGTTTAAGTTTTTGTTATAAATGATGTTTTATTTATGTATGTGGTTTGTTTTTGGTTGGTATTTTGTTTTATTCGTTTGTTTTGTAGTTTTTGTGTTATGATTTTTTGTGATGAATTTTTGGTGAATAGGGGGGGGATGTGTTGAATATAGTACGGTACTGTATGGTTTGGGTGGGTTTAATTTAAGGTTATATTAGGTGAAATTATAATGGGTATTGTTATGTGATGGTATGTTATTTGTGGTAGGATGGGAGTAGGTTGTGTTTAAATTTTATTAATAATTTTATAGATGGACATAGGATAGTATTATGTTGGATATTGTTGTGGGGGTTGGTGATTGTATGTGTTATAATGTGATGATGTGAATATTGTATTGGGTATGTGTTTAGTGTTGTGTGTTTATTGTGTATTTGGAAAATGGTATGTAGTTGTTTTGTTATTTTTTTGGTTGAATGTGTTATTTTTATATAGTGGGGTAATATGTTTTATTTTTTATTTTTTTATAGTTAATTTGATAATTTATGTTTTTTTATGTTTGTTATAAGAACATTCTAAAACATTACTAAGGTACAGAGACAAACCAGAGAACATCGTACATTATTAATGCTATTGGGAGAATTAAAGCATGAAGTATCTGGAACAGAAATGTTTTTCAATGATTTTGCCCAGAACTTCCAGTATCACAGCTACCGATATGCAACAGATGAATTGTACCTAACGTGCACAGGGGCTTTCCTCCTTCAGTTGGCAAAGCACAAAGGACTTTAACTTTAATTCCAGTTAAAAAAAGAGCCTAATAACTTATCCTTTGCAGTCTTTCTTCCATCCAGAGTGGGATTAATCTGTAACTGCAGCTCTAAAACACTCTAAAGAAATAATACCAGCTATACTTATTGTAGAAATTGTATATATTTTCATTCAAGATGCACCTTTTGCCCACATGACAAAAAAGTGTTATGAAGAACACAATGAATCATATTAAAGGTAAATCCATAAATGCAACTTAAAATTAATTCTGGATTTTATGTTCTGGATTTTCTGGAAACCTGTTACAAGCAGGATTATTTTTATGAGTTTTACAAGGAATTCAGCCCTACACTCCACAGAAACTGCTTCTAGTTAAAGTTCTCTAACGATCTCCACAATGCTAAATCCTCAGGGTAAATACTCGTGCGTTATTGGTTCTGCTGTGATCGCTCTGCAGCATTTGACACTGTTGATCACCAACTCGGGGAGAAGAGGGTTCCATACCTCTTCAGCCGCATAGCATGGCCGCGTGCGCGATATTCTGTGCAGTGCTCAGTCACGCGACCGCCACCGCGCACAGTCTATTCAGCGCGAGAGATTGCGAGCATACTCAGCTTAGCGCGAGCGACGACAGACGCGAGCGCTTCACTTCAACTTGTCCACTCAGTGCTCAGTGAACACCACGTAGTCTCTTACTTTCCGTATCTTCCTACCCAATATACTCTCAGTGCGCTCACTGCATCGAGGCGTCTGCGGCGCTCACAGAGGCTCACAAGGTTCCTCTTTCGTGAGTAGCCCACAGCGTGTCCTACAGTTACTTCACCACACGACACATGCATCGCCTCGCCGCGCGAGACTGTGGACCAATACACCACTCTCAGTCGGTCACTCAAGGTCATCATCAGAGTCTTTATCCACACTCCGACACCATCTCAAAGGCGCGCACGCGAGAGTGACGTCTACAACACACAACTCTAAACACAATACGCAATATCGCTCGAGACACACACCGCGTGCCACACTCGCGAGTCGACCGATCTAACGCGAGGACACACACACACATCTAGTGTCGCCACCGCTGTGCGATACACTCTAGGCCCTGCGTACACCAATCCACGTGTCCTGGGAGAAACGTGTCCACAGATCATGGTGGTTCCATCCTGAAAGCCCCAGCAGCTCAAGCAGCAGTACCACACTATTTCATCCAGTCCTAGGCGATCAAAACTAATATGAAGCGTCGGGACACGATGATTGTATTGAAATAATAGTCACTGCGATAATTTGATCACTGTCACATGGTCTCAACAACGAGAACTTTACACCAAATCACTGACACTAAAATATTATATAGCACACTAATCTTATTACTCTTCTATTTGAATTTTCACAAAAATGATGAACACATCAATCTAGAGGCCGACAAATTTATGGATACTAACAACACATACACACATATCTTGCGAGATTACATCGCGATAAGGACAACGAGATCGCGTCAGTTAGAGCATATATTAGAGAAGTGATCTTCTGATCATGCTTGTCACCGAAGGAGTGACAGGAGGAGGTGACACTTTGACTTTAGCGTAACACAGAGTTCAGGGTAAGTATATTCTCACTTGTAGTTACACACAATTAGATGAACTAGTGTCAGACACAAGTGAAGGACTTTGTGATCCGTGTAGGATCTCCTCATACTTAGTTCTACAATCGACGACACTTATATGATAGCGCTACACACACATATTTGGATGTCATTCAACGTAGACACACTTTATATTGTTACACTTTCTGGAGCGAGAGCTATTCTCACAACATGTCATCATTGGTGGAGTGGGGACGACACGATCTTTCGGTGACACAGAGACACGGAGATTTTTTATCTTTAAATATAAGGTACATCTAGTGATGCAAGAGAGTTGTGTGGTGATGCTTTATTATGTATGGGTAAATTATTGTATTTTAAGGATACATATGCGGTGAACATAGTTGGAGGCTGTTATGTCACACAAACACAAAAAACACATGACACTAACGCTATTAATGGAGTGTAAAGAGATTTACACAAATATAATAGATGTATTTATTGAGGATATACAATGAGAAATGTAAAAAGACAATACATACTCAAAATAATTTGAGAATATTTTATTAGGTGATTGATAAATTATGTATATTTGTGATGGATATGAGTGGTATATATGGTATTAAAATGTTTTAAGGGGTGTTTAGTAGTAAAAATGGTGGATATGATAAGTGTATTGTATGATATAAGAGTATTATGATTTTGAGGTTAATTGGTGTATGTATTTGGTTGGTTATTTGTAATATGATGAATAAGAGTGGGTTGATAAAATTGAGATAATGATTGAGATAGGGTTAATTATGGGTGTAATTTGGTGAAGGGTTGTATTAATAAATTAGGAATGTATTTATTTAATTGGAATGGTTTATGGTGATTGGATATTATTTATTTTTAGTTAATAGATTGATATAAAGAAGGTGGTGGATGAGATGTTAGGAATAAATAATTATTTGGAGGTTTTGAGTTGTTGAAAAAAGTAGTTTGAATGAATAATTTTGTATGTAGAGAATGTTATTTATGTGTATGAATTTTTTTGTGTTGGTTGTGTTGATTGTGGTATGGTGTTAGAAAAATGTGTTTTTTGGGATGAATAGAATGTTGATGATATTGTGTGTATAATGAAGTTTTTGATATGGAAATTTGTTGTGGAATAATTTTTGTATGTAGAATGGTATTAGGTTGTTGTTATATTTAATATGATGAATTTGATGGTTATGTGGAAGTTTTTGATGTAGGGTAATGGGGTATGGTTAGTGGTGAATGAAATTATAAAGTACTATGGTGTAAGGGTGGGGGAGTGTTATGTTGGTGTGGTGGTATTTGGTGAAAAAGCATGGACTGCTTAATGAGTGGTTTTTCTACTCAGGTTAACAGACGAGGATAGCAGGAGCATCCGGAGGAGGTAAAGGGAGATGAGGAAATGACCCAGAAGCACCATGGCAGATACAGTGGAGATGGAGCAAGGGAGTCCTCAGAGGGGTCATTTCGCAGAGGCCTGAGCATGCTGATTTGCTTTGGCTATTGACATCCAAATAGTAACAATGCGGCAGAGGATACTTTTGGCTCGTCCACCCTCTTTTGACCTCGCTACCGGTCCAAAATGGGTGCCTTTTTTTTCCAGCCTGCCCAATAGGCAGGAGAAACTGGCGTACTCGATAGAGAAATCCTGTGTATCAGTTGGCCGCCTGACTATGTGCGCCATCGTCCATTCTCTGGAAGGTCTTGACCGGGGGTTCCTAATCACTCACATACCACTGCCACGGCTTTTTGTGGGATGTGGGGGGGGACAGTAGCACTCCATCACAGCATTTAAGTCTGGAATCGGATGACAGTTTCCCTTCACCCGCCTAGTGGGGCGAGTACCAGCAGCAGCAGCAGGACAGGAGAGCCTGAACCGCAATGGTGGCCTATTTGACAGCACCCCCAACCCAGGTAAAGATCTGTGGACTACTAGGCCCCAAACTGGATGGTGGCTGCAACTTGCCGATTTTTTGCAGTGGAGAAGCTTTCCCCGGGCCCAGTATTTGGCACAAAGCGGAAGTTCATGCGGGGGGCCATCGTTCCCCCCAAGGAGAACCCCCCAAATTTGGAGAGACTGACCTTTGTCAGATGAATCAGGCGGGAACACTAGTTTTTCCCCACACACCATGCCTTATGCATAAATTTAGATCACCATGACGCCCCCAAAACTTGAGAAATGATTTGGGATTCTAAATACCTCCCTCAGCCACAATTTCTGATCTGCCACCCCCTGACCCACACATCGCTCCCTTGCTCCATCTCCCCAAACCATTTTTTACCAGGGACGGTTGCCACCCACCTCCACATTTTGTCTTTGTCCCACTCTCTACCTCATGCGCGCTGCCCCACCCCCACACTCTTCATTGTGCCACTCCTGAATCATGCGCGCTGCGATCGCTGCTATTGCTCTGCTCCCCAACCTCCACCCCTTGTCATTACCCACTCTGGGCCCTACTCATTTCTGCCACCTCCAAATTTTGTCTTTTGTGCCCCTTTTTGACCTCATCTGCTGCTCCCCCGTCACCTCCACATTTTCTTTGTGCCACCTGTGGGCCCCTAGTGGCTGCCACCTCCCACGTTCATTGTGAAAATTTGTGGGCTCCTAATTTTGCTCCCCACCCCCCAGATTTTTTATTTGCCATTTTCCCTCTGACCTCATCTGCTGCTGCTTTTGTTGTCGTCGCTTCCACACTTGTCTTTGTCCCCGCTGGGGCTCCTATTTGCGCCCCCCCTCCAAATTTGTCATTGTGCCATCTGGGCTCCTGATGTTGCTGCCACCCCAAATTCATCTTTGTGCCACTCTGGGGCCTACTCAGCTCTGCCAACTGCCCCGCTGCCCTCACGGGAACACCTGTGTTTCCTAGCTGTTTCCACCCCCATCATTTATGACTTTGCCACTATTTTTGGGTTTTCCCCCCCTTTTTTTCATCTGTCAAAGGAATGAAAAGGATTGTCTCCCATTAGCTAGCCAAAAACAGGAGTGGATACAGAACACAGAAAAGCAAATAAAACCCATTTCTGTCATCTCTGTTTTGGATCAACCCTGTTTGTTTTTTTGCTTTAGCAATGCTGATGGTTTTTGACCGTTGAAAGTAACCCCTGCAGATCGGAAGGGCAAAATGACTGATCCAACACAAAAATTTCGCGACACCCTCTCCTCTTTCGGGGGCTCAAATGTATCAGCGTTTAACCAAACAGGTTTTTATAAACTGTGGAATCATCTGAAAGTCGGGTTAAAGATGCGCTCTTGACGTTATAGTAGGATCGGCCCTCAGCTCGTTCTTTCAAACTGGGGTGAATTTCCTTGTCAGGGTGTGTTCCCCTTCCCTTTTTTGGGCAGTTTTGCCCCTCTAAGGCCCAGGAATTGAAAGTGAAAACGATTTTAAAACGCAGCGTCATGGCTTCATACTAAAAAAACACATTCTATGAAGACCAAACCACACTCCCAGCAAATTTTAGCATGGCACAACATTCTACAAACCCCACAGCTCTCGCAGCCAGGAAATACTGTTTTTGATGCATTCGCTGCAAATAAATTCGGGTTTGAACGAATTTTTTTCAAAAAATTTTGCGAAATGGGAAATCGAATTTTTGAGAAATTCGCCCATCTCTAGTCTACCCATACCTGATCTTCAAAAAAAAGAAAAAATGCTGATTGCTTTTCTAGTGATTTATGCTAAAGGCATGGCAATGAATATCAGCAAGCAGGAATGCAGGAACCGATTTCCATTAGTCAGTAATTACTTTTTTCCCACTGACTCTCTAAATAAGTGATTGTTTTCAATTAGCTCCACATAAAATTAAAATTAGTTAATACAAAGCTAAGGGATTTGTGATAAGGAATCAGAGTTCATATGGAGGAAGTAGAACATTTTATACTTATTGTCAGGAAAAAGCCCGCCCCGCCGGCCCACTCGAGGGTCGATGGCCTGACTTGGGGTGTACCGTGATGTTGAGCTGCCCCTTAGGGGTACACAAGGTCAGCCAGATACTGTTCCACTGTTAACCCCTGTCCACACGGGCACAGGGAGACCAGGGTGGATGGGAGAACACACTCCTCGCCAACGACCCTGAACGGCTGAGAGAGATTTGTTTACCCACACTGGTTAAACAAAAATCTGCCAGTCAAATAAGCTGCCACCAGTTTCTAGTTTAGTTATAAGACCGGTCCGTTACCGACTTATAACAAGGCCAGGAACCAGCCTTGGGGTAGCTATGTATTATAGACCGAGTAATGGGCGTGTGAGGCCGATGATCAAGACAGATTAACTCAGATTAAAGTTTATAGATTTAATTAGCCTTGGAGGGCACAATAGACAGATAATATGTACAGAATGATTATATTACACAGATAAGAGACAGAGGTGCAAATATAAGTATGGTTACAGTTCAAAGGCAGTAAAATGTGTCCAGTTACCAGTGGTTGGCTGGGAGCTGGGTTCACATGGGGGGCAGATGTGGCCCTGCGCTGCATGGATGCTTCTGGAATGATGTTTGATACCCCCCTCCTGAATGCAATGACTGGGCCCATCTGGGGCTCCTGCTTATATCTGTAATGGGACAGCCCACGTGGCAGCCCCATACACTTCCCCACACACCCCTGGGACGGTCTATGAACTCCTCCCACTCTGGCCATGCAATTTCTGACAGAAACACAAAAATGGACCATAACGTGGCAGGGCTTTTGGGACAGAACCGAGCCAGGGGCATCATCAGACCCGGCTGGGCTACACTACGCCCTGATACCAGACACCCCTATCCTAGGTGCCCCCTAAGTCCAGTTCTCGATTTCTCGGTCCCCCTACCTCGTGAAAACATGGGAGTGGTGGCTATGTGTGCGGGGAGTTCCATATTTTAAGATATTAAATTTGGGTATACCTCGGATCCACGATTCTCTCATAAATCTTTATGAAATATTGGGGCCACTGCGGCTAGGAGCCTTTTGGTTCAAGTCTTTGAAGCTGGGGGTTTGAGCTAATTAAGTTGCATAAGGATCCTTTCATGAGTTGACCTCCTGCTGAGCTAGCTTCCTATAGAAGAGCATTTACAATGGGTCTTGCAGGTCTAATTAATGTGTAAATTGTGGCTTTCCTGGGGCTGGGGGCCATTTGTGAGATCTGACCAGATACGAAGTTGGAGATGAAGTCATTTTTTGAATGAATTCCTCACACCTCCCCCCTTTAGAGGGCGCTAGGGGGCAGCACCTCGTGGTGCTCTCCCATGCGTCCGCCTGCCCCCTCTCCCTGTCAGGCCAACCCATTGGCGTTGCCGTGGTCTTGGCCCTTCCGGTGGCGAATGGCAAAGTGGTACTGTTGGAGTCCCAGGCTCCAGCGTAGCAACCTCCCATTGGTTCCGGAGACCGTGTGTAACCAGCTCAGAGGGTTGTGGTCTGTCTCCACGATGAAATGATGCCCATATAGGTAGGGCTCTCGCTAGGCATTCGTTCTCCATTGTGGAATAGGCCACTTCCCTTGGCAGAAGCTTCCAGCTCAGGTACATAACGGAATGTTCCTGTCCCGTTGTGTCCACCTGGCTGAGCACTGTACCGAGGCCAAAGTCCATTTCGTCGGTTTTTTTACTATAAACTGCCGGGTGAAGTCGGCTGCATGTAGTACTGGGGAGCTGGACAGGGTGGCCTTGAGGGCCTGGAAGGCCGTCTCGCCGTCGTTTGTACAATCGACTGCGGAGGGCAACCTCTTCCTGGTGAGGTCCATCAGGGGCTTTGCCAGGTTACTATAGTGTGGAACAAAAACCTCCTATAGTACCCAGCGGTGCCCAAGAAGGACAACACCTGCTTCTTGGTCGTGGGGATGGGCCAGGATGCAATGGCATCATCTTTTCCGGGCTCTGGCTTTAAGGCCCCCCCCACCTGCCCGGTGCCCCAGGTAGTGGACCTCACTCA
This sequence comes from Phyllomedusa bahiana, assembly GCA_025379985.1. Lineage (NCBI taxonomy): Eukaryota > Metazoa > Chordata > Amphibia > Anura > Hylidae > Phyllomedusa > Phyllomedusa bahiana. Next base: position 12,798 of record JAODAL010012502.1, on the reverse strand, counting down.
GTCCCAGCTGGCACTTTACCGGCTTGACGGTCAAGCCTGCCTGGCGGATACGTCCAAGCACCTGCGTCAGGAGCTGGAGGTGATCCTCCCAAGTGGAACTGAAAACGGCTATGTCATTCAGATACGCAGCCGCATACCCTTCAAGTCCCTTGAGCAGCGCGTTGACCATCCGCTGAAAAGTGGCAGGGGCATTCTTCATGCCGAACGGCATGACAGTGGACTCGTACAGTCCGAATGGGGTGATAAAGGCAGAAAGTTCCCGTGCCTCACGGGTCAGGGGAATCTGCCAATATCCCCTGCTCAGATCCATGATGTTCCAGGTACTTGGCCACGGCCAACTGATCGATCAGGTCATCGATGCGCGGCATTGGGTACACATCGGTAACCGTGACAGTATTGAGCCCCCTGTAGTCCACACAAAACCGGGTGGTGCGATCCTTCTTGGGGACGAGGACTACGGGTGAGGCCCAGGCGCTGTTGCACACCAGGATGAACCCCAGCTTCAGTATCTCGTCGATCTCCTTGCGCATGTGCTGCTGCAGTTCGGGGGAGATCCGATATGCCAAGCGCCGGATTGGGGGGTGATCCCCGGTGTCCACGTGATGGACGGCTGACTCCGTCCTTCCAGGCATGTTGGTGAACAATGCCCAGAAGGGGTGGAGAGTTGCCCACAGCTGGGACCATTGGTCCTTCAGGAGCTGTCCGCAAATCTCCACATCCTCTATGGATCCACCCGCCCTGACTGGGGCGAGCATATCCAAGAGGGTCCTCCACCTCACCTTCCTCGGGCAGGTTGCACACGGGAAGGGCACATGCCTCCCGCTCATGATGCGCCTTCATCATGTTCACTTGGAAGGCCTTCCGCCATCCCCGGTCGTGGTCCAGGGTGAGCAAGTACATGACTGCGTTGAGTTGCTGGTGCACGACATATGGGCCTTCCCAGGCTGCCTGAAGCTTGTTCTGTGGTACGGGGAACAGTACCCACACTTTCTAAACCCACCTGGTAGGTCCTCTCACAAGCGTTCTGGTCGACCACTGCTTCTGGGTCGGCCGGGGCCCGTCGCATATTTTCGTGCACTAGTTGCGTCAAGGCCTGCATTTTGTCATGTAAGCGCACAACATACTCAATGACCGACATCTCCGGGGTTGCTAAGTCTCCTTCCCAAGCCTCCTTCACCAGAGCCAAGGGCCCCCATACAAGTTGCCCATCCAGGAGCTCGAGGGGGAGAACACCGTTGAGGCCTGTGGAACTTCCCAGTAAGCAAATAGAAAGGTGTGGGAGGAAACCGCTCCCAGTCGCGCCCGTGGGTGTCGACCAACATCTTAAGCTCTGCTTCAGGTGCCATTGAACCGTTCAAACAGGCCATTAGTCTGTGGGTGGTACAGGCGCCACCAGATGTTGCACCTGTATCAGCTTACAAAAGGGACCTTCCATTAACTGAGACATGAACTGGCTCCCCGGTAAAGTGAGCATTTCCTTTGAAAACCCCACTGAGAGAAAATCTCCAGTAAGGCGGTGGCCACCTTGTCGGCCCAAATGGACGACAAGGCTACCCCTTCCGGGTACCGAGTGGCATAGTCTACCACCATCAGTAAGAAGCGTTTCCCGGAGCTGCTGGGAATGGACAGCGGTCCAATTAAATCCACAACAACCCTCCGGAAAGGCTCGTCTATGATGGACAGAGGTACCAGTGGGGCTTTGGGCCTCGGCCCCGCCTTCCCCACCCTCTGACAGGTGTCGCACGAACGGTAGTAGGCAGCCACATCCGTCCCTTCTTTGGCCAGCAGAAATGCTGGGCAGTCCTTTCCTTGGTCTTAGTGATCCTAGGGGTCCCCGGCCCCTCGGAATCTCGTGTGCAACCCGCAACAACTCCGCCCGGAACGGATAGGATACCACCAACCGTCGGTCCCTGGGCCATGCTTACGGTCGGACCGTCACAAGGTACAGCTGTCCTTGGTCCCAGACCATCCGCGCGGCGTCTGAGTCCAAGGGAGGTTGTGCCGCCTGCTCCTTGAGAGCTTTCAGGCTGTCGTCAGCCGCTAACGCTGCCTGAAACTCTCAACTAGACGTGGCCAGAATGGATGAGACTGCCACGTCATCTATCGATTCCCCGGGACCTGTCTCCTGGCCCTCGCCTGCCCTGGCACTTACCTGGTCCGATGGGAGGAAACCGTTGGCCCCCTGAGGGGCCCCCTGGCTCCTGGCCCTTTCCACTGCACGTGACCGAGGCCACGACCGCTGCTCCCTCCCCCTCGGCGTCTATATAAGTCGCCAGTTTGCTTGGCCTAACCTGGCCCTCCGACATCCTGTTTGTGGGGAGACCCTGTCCTGTGGCCTTTCCTGGGAGCCTTGCCTCACCTGCATGCTCCCCCACCGCAGCTGTCTGCCCCCTGTCTGCTCTGGCTTTGGGGAGACCCTGCCCTGTGGCCTTTCCTAGGGGCCCTGCCTCACCTGCATGCTCCCCCACCACAGCTGTCTGCCCCCTGTTTGTCCCCTCTGATGCCACACCAGAGGACAACGATTCCCAGCAGGCTTGCTGGACACATCTTGCTGTCCTAGTGCAACCCGCTGACCTTATCTCCTCTCCACAGGATGGAGAAGAACACACCATATCACCCACCTCCATACTCCCCTCAGTATGCATATTAACAATATTTCACATTATTAACAGGGTTGGATACACATTACATTTGGTGGGAGCAGACCTTGGGCTTTAGGGGCCTCAAAACGGCTACCACCGCCCCAAGTTCTGTCCCTAACAAAACACTAGCTGGAATGTTTGAAATACCCCCACCTCCCGCACTCCCTGCCCGGCACCCCAGTCCAAATACACTTGGCCATGGCAGCGCGGCACAACGCCTCCAATTCCGGAGACAGTTTCGGGTCTTTCCGGGTATCATGTCCCTTTGGGGACAACCAGCTCAGGCCACAAACCCCAGTCATCTCCACACCGGTTTTCCAAGAGTCCCATGGCCACAGACCGGCCCCACGGTGACTGGCTGGTAGTTAATTCAAGGGCCATTCCCCCACCCCCACCGACACACATAACATTGGGGGGCCTTGGAAAGGGGACTGGAAAGGGCCCCTTCTGGCGTTGGGACTGCGCCTTGAAATTGTTCCCGGCTTTTGCAAAGGTTTACAGAGTCCGGGGTTTCCCCCACAAATGTTTTAAGCAAAGGGCTGGGGGCCCCCCTTGGGCTTAGGGGGAGGGACAAAATGGCCCAGCTGGCGTTTCCCTTACCCCTCCCAGCTGGCATGCCCCTGGCCTCTGGTGCCCGATTGTTGGCATATTCATCCGAGAGGTTTGCTGTGGCAGTGGCCCTCTCCGGTTTCCGGTCACGAAGGTACTGCTGGAGGTCCTCTGGGCAGTTCCACAAAAACTGCTCCGTGGCGATGAGCTCCTCCAGCTGCTGGACGGTGGTGATCTTTAACCCCAAGGTCCACTGGTCGACTGCTCTCTGGAGGGCCCGCATCTGGTCGGCCCAGCTGTCTGTAGGACCCCACTGCAAACTGCGGAGCTTTTTCCTGTACATCTCAGGAGTGAGGTTATACTGCCGGATCAATGCTTGCTTGACTTCCTTGTAGGTCAGGGTGGCATCGCTGGTCAGGTCCCCGAAGATCTCCAGGGCTTTACCTCTGAGACGAGGAGTTAGAAACCGGACCCACTGGTCCTCAGGCACATGGTGCTGGCGGCAAATTTTTTCGAATGCCAGCAAGAAGGTGTCCAGGTCTCCGCCTTTATCCAGCATGGGAAAGTCCTCTGCCCTTAGCTTCGGGACTTGGGTCTCAGGAGGCTCTTGATTGGCCGGGGTGGACTGAGCCTTTTGCAGCTGAAGCACCTATAATTGGTGGTCACGCTCACGCTGACGTTCCCCGGCCTGCTCGTGACGTTTGGCATCTGCCGCCTGTATCCGCTCGTGACGTTTAGCAGTTTCCGCCTCTATACACTCGCGACGTTCTGCAGCTGCTAGGAGGGCCTTGTAGGCATCGAGGTCTCCAGCCTCAAGGTTAGCCAGGGCATCTTGCAGGAGAATAGCTGAGCGTGAGCTGCCCACTGCGCCATTGACCACCTGTGACTTGCTCCTTGAGGAGCCCGAGCTGGACTCCTCCTCGCCTTCATAGTCCATAGCCTGGTCTGGGCCGAGCTCCTTCTGGCTAACTTCTTCGACTGTTTCTTCTGAGCCTACAGCTTTACCCTTGCCACGACCAGCCATCCTTGCAACACTTGGTTACTTGACATAAAAACTGCAACCAGAATGCACCCAAAACCTTGTATTTGCCCTCTGACTTGTCTAATGCTTAGTTAATCAAAACCACTGCTGGTAGTCCTTAGTGTCTGGGAGTACGGGACCCGCACTCACAGACACTATTGTCTTGATCCCACCGTTCTGCCACCAATCTGTCAGGAAAAATCCCGCCCCGCCGGCCCACTTGAGGGTCGACGGCCTGACTTGGGGTGTATCGTGATGTTGTGCTGCCCCCTAGGGGTAAACAAGGTCAGCCAGATACTGTTCCACTGTTAACCCCTGTCCACACGGGCACAAGGAGACCCAGGGTGGACGGGAGAACACACTCCTCGCCAACGACCCTGAACGGCTGAGAGAGATTTGTTTACCCACACTGGTTAAACAAAAATCTGCCAGTCAAATAAGCTGCCACAAGTTTCTAGTTTAGTTATTAGACCGGTCCGTTACTGACTTATAACAAGGCCAGGAACCAGCCTTGGGGTAGCCATATATTATAGACCGAGTAATGGGTGTGTGATCAAGACAGATTAACTCAGATTAAAGTTTATAGATTTAATTAGCCTTGGAGGGTACACTAGACAGATAATATGTACAGAATGATAATATTACACAGATAAGAGTCAGAGTTGCAAATATAAGTATGGTTACAGTTCAAAGGCAGTAAAATGTGTCCAGTTACCTGTGGATGGCTTGGAGCTGGGCTCACATGGGGAACAGATGTGGCCCTGCGCTGCATGGATGCTTCTGGAATGATGTCAGATACCCCCCTCCTGAATGCAACGACTGAGCCCATCTGGGGCTCCTGCTTATATCTGTAATGGGACAGCCCACGTGGCAGCCCCCTACACTCCCCCACACAACCCTGGGACGATCTATGAACTCCTCCCACTCTGGCCATGCAATTTCTGACAGAAACACAAAAATGGACCATAACGAGGCAGGGCATTGGGACAGAACCGAGCCAGTGGCATCGTCAGAACCGGCTGTGCCTTCACTACGCCCTGATACCAGACACCCCTATCCTAGGTGCTCCCTTAGTCCAGTTCTCGATTTCTCGGTCCCCCTACCTCGTGCAAACATGGGAGTGGTGACTATGTGTGCTGGGAGTTCCATATTTTAAGTTATGAAATTGGGGTATACCTCGGATCCACGATTCTCTCACAAATCTTTATGAAATATCGGGGCCGCTGCGACTAGGAGCCTTTTGGTTCAAGTCTTTGAAGCTGGGGGTTTGAGCTAATTAAGTTGCATAAGGATCCTTTCATGGGTTGACCTCCTGCTGAGCTAGCTTCCTATAGAAGGGCATTTACAATGGGTCTTGCTGGGCTAATTAATGTGTAAATTGGGGCCTTCCTGGGGCTGGGGGCCATTTGTGAGATCTGACCAGATACGAAGTTGGAGATGAAGTCATTTTTTGAGTGAATTTTCCTCACACTTATATAATCCCCAATATAATTTGCAACAGTGAATGTAGACATTTGTTTTATGTGAGCACCTCACATCTTATAGTTTTTGCTAATTGCTTTATTTAATAGGGGATAGTTTAAAAAGCATTTTAATAAATGTATATAATCACCCGCACATGAAACCATTTATCAAAAATGTTGTACTTTTTTATTTGATTTTCTTTACATGTAAGTTAATAGGAGTCTCAAAATTAATCTCAAATACAATAATTTTCTAATAGAAAAAGCGACTTTCTAGGAACGTTTTCGGTTAAGGAAAGACCTTTCTCAAATCTGTCGCTCTGTAAGATATAGGAAAAACATAAAAGGCTTCACAAGATAACAGTAGTCAATCACCTGACGGCAGAGAGGAGAAGAGACGACAGGCCGTAGCTCGGTAGAAGATAATGAGTGATTGTCGCTGCCGTCAGGTGATTGACTACTGTTATCTTGTGAAGCCTTCATGTTTTTCCTATCTCTTATAGAGCGACAGATTTGAGAAAGGTCTTTGCTTGACCGAAAACGTTCATAGAAAGTTGCTTTTTCTATTGGAAAATTGTTGTATTTGAGATGAATTTTGAGGCTCCTAATAACTTGCATGTATAGTAAATCAAATAAAAAAGTACAACATTTTTGATAAACGGTTTCATGTGCGGGTGATTATATACATATATTGGATTTTTGTATGACCCAGCACTGAGATAGTCTTTTTTATTAGTGTGCTGAGCAACTTTTATTGTAAAAAGCATTTTAGTCACAATGTTGAATTTTGGGTCAATATTGCTTAGAGTAACTATTAGATGCAAAATTGCATGAAGTTGGTTTTGGATATAAATTTTTAGGCTGTAATTTTATACAAAATATGTTGCACGTTTCCAAAAATGCACACTTTCGTTGCAAAATAAATAGCTGTTTGTGGTGTGCAGAATATATATTAAACACATTTGTGGATGACAGGTTATTTTTGTATTTTATGGGCTCTGATGTTTTTAAGAGCACACAATTTTGTAGATGTAGATGCTTGTGGTATATGTGAACTTGGAAAGGTATTTGTGTAAGTAAAGAAGATTGGGGGGGCACAATAATCCCTTTGCAATGTTTTCATATTTTAAAATATAACTTTAATTTTATATGTAATTAATGACCAAGAAAATAACTTTATGCTTAATAACTGTTCTCTGTAAGTAGTTAATTATTATTGACAATAATTAAATCACTTTACAGATGCCTTAGAAAAGTTCAGTAGCAGTGTTGCATCGCAGTGACACCTAGGGCAACATGTATGAAGCTCGCCACGTCGGGGCGCGCTTTTCCACCAGTTTGCCGGCGAAATCTGCGCCTGGTTTATGTCGGCGCCGGGGCGCGCTCATACATACTATGTAAAGTCCGCCGCGCCTCGCCAGTGTTTGAGGCGCAGTGCGGGACTTAGGCGCAGTGCAGGGCTGCGCCTGAGATTCGCCGCCGGAGGTAGTGCGATCATACATGCCGTGAAAAGTCCGCCGCGCCTCGCCAGTGTGTGGTGTGCAGTGCGGGACTTAGGCGCTGTGCGGGACTGCGCCGAAAATCTGTTCCGATGCGAGACAGGCTGGAAAACAGCGAGAAATCATTCCACATGTCGGTGCGGAGTATGAATCAAAAATCCCTTTATAAAGGGCGATAAACCATTCTCAGAAAGAGCTGAAACCTAACAAAAAAAAAAATTACATAAAAACAAAATCACTTTCCACTATCCTAATTCAAGAATTAGGATATTGAAAATTGCTGGGAAATACAGTAATTCAAATTCTGAAAGCTAGTCTCATTGGTCGGCAGAAACCGGCCAATCAGAATAGGAGCGACAGTGAACCATTAAAACCTATGGAGAACTATTGACCAATCAAAATCAAAGGCGGGACAGTTCAAAATACAGTAAAAAGGCAGAAAAGAGCTAAATTGGCTGAGCTAGCGGGGGCTTGGCTATCTCGGCTAATCAGAATAGGAGCGACAAAGACCCATTATATCCTATGGAGAAGTTTGAACCATTCAAAATCAAAGGCGGAATAGTTCAAAATACAGTAAAAATGCAGAATAGAGCTAGCTGATTGGGTTTGAGATAGCGAGGGCTTGGCTATCCCAGCCAATAAAGAGCGCGAGCTACTTCTCCCATTGTAGTCTATGGAGAGATCGGCGCACTGCAATCTCGGCGCTCAGCGCCGTGCGGCATGGAGTATGAATAAAAAAAACATTTTTATTAAGTGAAATATTCTCTGAAAAAGAGCTGAAACCTTCTTATAAACATACATTAATAAAAACCCGAAAACAACGCATTTGTCGCCGAGAAAGGTGCAACTAAGGAATTGGGTTTTTAGAGAATTGCCGGGAAATACAGTAATTCAAATTGTTTAAGCTCTTCTCATTGGTCGGCATAAGCCAGCCAATCAGAATAGGAGCGACAGTGGCCCATTCTAAGCTATGAAGGAGTATTGACCAATCAGAGTAGGAGCGACAAAGACCCATTATATCCTATGGAGAAGTTTTGACCAATCAGAATAGGAGCGACAGTGGCCAATTCTAAGCTATGAAGGAGTATTGACCAATCAGAATAGGAGCGACAAAGACCCATTATATCCTATGGAGAAGTTTTGACCAATCAGAATAGGAGCGACAGTGGCCCATTCTAAGCTATGGAAGGAGTATTGACCAATCAGAATAGGAGCGACAAAGACCCATTATATCCTATGGAGAAGTTTTGACCAATCAGAATAGGAGCAACAGTGGCCCATTCTAAGCTATGAAGGAGTATTGACCAATCAATAGGAGCACAAAGACCCATTATATCCTATGGAGAAGTTTTGACCAATCAAAATCAAAGGCGGGACAGTTTAAAATACAGTAAAAATACAGAAAAGAGCAGATTGGCTGAGCTAGTGGGGGCTTGGCTATCTCGGCCAATCAGAGCGCGAGCTACTTCTCCCATTGTAGTCCCATGGAGAGATCGGCGCACTGAAATCTCGGCTCTCAGCGCCTTGCGGCATGGAGTATTAATAAAAAAAATCATTTTCATTAAGTGTAAAACATTCTCAGATAAAGAGCTGAAACCTTCTATAAAAATAAATCAGTTAAAACCCCGAACAACGCGTTTGTCGCCGAGACCGGCGCTACATAGGGAGTTGCAATATAGAGAAATGCCGGGAAATACAGTAATTCAAATTTTTAAGCTCTTCTGATTGGTTGGCATAAGCCAGCCAATCAGAATAGGAGCGACAGTGGCCCATTCTAAGCTATGAAGGAGTATTGACCAATCAGAATAGGAGCGACAGTGGCCCATTCTAAAACCCATGGAGAAATATTGACCAATCATATTCAAAGGCGGGACAGTTCAAAATACAGTAAAAAGGTAGAAAACGAACTGATTAGTTGAAGCGGCGGGGGCTCGTCCGCTTAGCCAATCAGAGCGCGAGCTACTTTTCATGAGTTTTTATGGGGAAAAGAAATTCCGAGCAAGCTCTGTGGGTTGGCTAAGTTAAAAGAGGCGCGGTTATTTGGACCAAAAGGAGAGCGAGCGCGCTCCTATGGGTTTTCTAATGCAATCTGAAATAAAACGTAACATGCCCGAAATCAAATTATAAGATACAGAAGTTATCCCGATGTGTATATAAAATGATAATATATGGGGTTAACGAAAAAAAATATTAATTCAAAAAATCATGTTATTTCTTTATTTTCGTGCACCCATACTATTGGGTCCTTGGCTAACGAAAATAAAAAAAATAAACATGATTTTATTGAATTTATATTTCTTTTTTCTTACCCCATTTATTATTCATTTTATATACACATCGGGACAACTTCTGTAGTGTTTTTAAGTTGATTTTGGGCATGTACAGTTTTATTTCAGAAATTTCATTAGAAAACCCATAGGAGCGTTCGCTCGCTCTCCCCTTGGTCCAAATAACTGCACCTCTTTTTAAATTAGCCAATCACAGGGGCTCGCTCGGAATTTCTTTTCCCCATAGAACTCTATGGGGAAAGTTTGCTCACGCTCTGAGTGGCTAAACTGGACAAGCCCCCGCCGCTTCAACCAATCAGTTTGTTTTTGCCTTTTTACTGTAAATTTTTAACTGTCCCGCCTTTGAATATGATTGGTCATATTTCTCCATAAGTTAGAATGGGCCACTGTCGCTCCTATTTGATTGGTCAATTCTCCTCCATAGGTTATAATGGCCACTGTCGCTCCTATTCTGATTGGGTGTTTATGCCGACCAATCAGAAGAGCTTAAACAATTTGAATTACTGTATTTCCCGGCCCAAATTTTCTATTTTTGCAATTCCCTACGTAGCGCCGGGCTCGGCGACAAACGCGTTGTTCGGGGTTTTAACTGATTTTTTTTCGAGAAGGTTTCAGCGCTTTATCTTTATAATGTTTTACACTTAATGAAAATGATTTTTTTCATTCATACTCCATGCCGCACGGCGCTGAGCGGCCCAGATTTCGTGCGCCGATCTCTCCATAGATACAATGGGGGAAGTAGCTCGCGCTCTGATTGGCTGGGATAGCCAAGCCCCCGCTAGCTCAGCCAATCAGCTCTTTCTGTTTTTTTTTATGTATTTTGAACTGTCCCACCTTTGATTTTGATTGGTCAAAACTTCTCCATAGGATATAATGGGTCTTTGTCGCTCCTATTTTGATTGGTTAATACTCCTTCATAGGTTAGAATGGGCCACTATCGCTCCTATTCTGATTGGTCAAAACTTCTCCATAGGATTAATGGGTCTTTGTCGCTCCTATTCTGATTGGCTGGCTTCTGCCGACCAATGAGAATAGCTTACACAATTTAAATTACTGTATTTCCCGGCAATTCTCTCTATTGCAATTCATTATGTAGCGCCGGTCTCGGCGACAAACGTGTTGTTCGGGATTTAATTGATTTATGTTTATAGAAGGTTTCAGCTCTTTTTCAGAGAATATTGTACAATTAATAAAAATGATTTTTTTATCATATCCATGCCGCACGGGGCTGGAGAGCCGAGATTGCATTTTCGCCGATCTCTCCATAGGGCTACAATGGAGAAGTACTCGCGTTCTGATTGGCTGGATTAGCCAAGCCCCGCTCGTTCAACCAATCAGTCTTTTCTGTCTTTTTACTGTATTTTTGAAATGTCCCGCCTTTGATTTTGATTGGTCAAAACTTCTCCATAGGATTAAAAATGGGTCTTTGTCGCTCCTACTCTGATTGGCCGAGATAGCCAAGCCCCCGGTAGCTCAGCCAATCAGCTCTTTTCTGCATTTTTACTGTATTTTGAACTGTCCCGCCTTTGATTTTAATTGGTTAAAACTTCTCCATAGGATATAATGGGTCTTTGTCGTTCCTATTTTGATTGGCCGAGATAGCCAAGCCCCCGCTAGCTCAACCAATCAGCTCTTTTCTGCATTTTTACTGTATTTTGAACTGTTCGCCTTTGATTCTGATTGGTCAATACTACTCTATAGGCTATAATGGTTTCACTGTCGCTCCTATTCTGATTGGCCGGTTTCTGCCGACCAATGAGAATAGCTTTGAGAATTTGAATCACTGTATTTCCCAGCAATTTACAATATCCTAATTCTGGATATTGCGCCGTTCTAGATTTTTGGAAAGTGACTTTTTTATGTATTTTTTATTTCTGAGGTGTGAGCTCTTTTTCCGCCTTTATAAAGGCGATTTTTTCGGAATCATACTCCTGCCGCACGGAGCGGAGTGCCGAGATTTCTGATACGATCTTCTATGTTTCCTCGCATGTTCCGTTCTCGCTGCACTTCGCCTCCGCCGGAGCATTTAGACCAAAACAAACCAGGTCTGCCTGTCGGAGCTGCCGAGCGCTGCATTGCGCCTCGCTTTGCCGACTCGCCATCGTACATGCCTCGGAGTTTTCGAGCGCGCCGCGTCCCGCCCCGGAACGCCTACAGCGCGCCCACACCGCGCCCATTGCCAGCCCCTTCATGCGGGGCGCAGCTGAAATTGGCGAACGCTGCGACTAACACCGCATCCCTGCGTCTGACAGCGGATTCGGGCTGGTGAGGCGCAGAATACGCCTGAAAACAGGCGGAAAGCCCGATCATACATGTCGCCCCTAGTGTCTATTATTGTGTACTAAGCATTTGTCTACATAATGTCATTATTTCAAGAATAACTATGTATATATAACCCTCAACTGCCGAACACCAGGTACAGTCACTACAAAAAGTGAAGACAGGCCTGGTAAATAATAAAGGGGACATAGAACTCATTAGAGCACCACAGTTCTGTAAAACAGCTGATAGGTTGGGGTGCCAACATTTGCCCCATGACCCAATTTTTATGGCGTATCCTAATTATAGACTGTCAAATTTTGTTGCCCGAAAGTTATAGCCATTGAATCCAGTACTTCATTGAACCTCAAGATGTACAGTAGGGAAAATAAGTATTTGATACACTGGCGATTTTGCAAGTTTTGCCACCTTTAAAGAACGGAGAGGTCTGTAATTTTTATCGTAGGTACTAGGAATGAGCAAAATCGAATCTGACAAAGTAGAATTTGTTTCGAATTTCAGGGAAAATTCGATTCTAAATGAAGCTGAATTTCCTGGCGATTCATGGTAACGATTCGTCTTTTTTTCTAAAATGTCTTTTCAGCCCAATATCAGGTGGGTCTTCCCTCCAAAGCTGCAAAAAACATGGGAGCGGACGTTATCAATATAGATGAGGATAAAAAAAGTTGGGGCCCCGGTGTTCGTTCTCAATAGTACCTCATTGAGGCAAAGATATGGTGCTTAAAAAAGGTTTTTATTCCAATAAATGTCAATAAAAGAGCATAAACCTTTTACACCTATTTTGGCAAAAAAATACTCAATGCGTTTCTTGCCTGCACCAGCGTTACATCAGGAGATGTGTTATAAGAAAAGCTGGGAAAGTCTGTATATTTGAAATTAAGACTAAGCTCTTATTGGTTAGTTTGTTCCTCCACTCGCTATTCTCTATGGGAGTCTATATAACCAATCAGTAACAAGGCGGTATAATTCAAATAACATAGTTTAGAATAAAGCAGAAATAGGGAGGCTGGACTATTCCAGCCAATGAGAGCACGAGCAACTCGAGATTCGTTATTT